>LS485252.1:10595-93475 GCA_900490705.1 Pristionchus arcanus
CCATTTCGGACCATGACCCGGGGTTCATGGTCATGGATCACTTTTGGAGCATGAACCCCGGGTCATGGGTCGAAAAACTCACTACCGCGGATTCGACTCATATGGCGATAAATATTCGACAGATGGTAGAATATTACAATTTGACCTACATTTGGGTAGATTACTATAGAAAGCCAATGGGAACCACCAGAAAAGTGTGACCTGACACTGACTCAAGATCACTCAAATCACCTTTTCAAAAAAGTACCATTTCCGATTCTTTTCAAAAGTGGTTACATCGATGGAGGAACACAAGGGGTATACCCACATACCTACATTGCTTCGCCGCAAGAGCCTTTTTGATACTGAGAACTCGAAAAATATGAAAATCAGAGTCAGAAAGTCGATAACAGAACGGCCCAAATTTTGATCCCAATATTGTCCCAGCGTACTCTGGACATGCATAACATACTGCAAAAGGAATTTTGATTTTATCTTATTCGGTTGAGAAATTATGAATTTTCATCACTTTACACCTTACCCGCAGCGTTTGCGCCGCATTTCGCAATACTGGCGATGACGTCATCATTTTTGTAAACAAGGTCAAAGGCCCCTCAGGCCCTATGAGTATAGTGGCCGGAATCGAAAATCCTGGCGCAATGTCCGGAGAATGGCCAAAATGGTAAATTTTCTCAGATCCGGTCTCTTAACGAACCAAAATGTAATCTCTCATGATTCCGCAAACTACACAGATGCTTGAAGAACTTATGGCATGTCTCACACTCGAATTTAATTTTTCGAGGGTCTTCGTCAGCTGAACATTTTATTTTTCAAAAATATTGTCTTTAAATAATCTAATATTTACCCAAATGCGTTTGCCTATGTCTTGTAAGATGTTCGGATTTGCTAAACCTTTTTTCACAATGATCGCATTTGAATTTCTTCTTTCGAGGGTCTTCATCTGCTGAAAATGTTGGTTTACAAGGAATGTTGTCACTTGAACATTTAAAATTTACCCAAATGTGATTTTTTATGTGTGCGAAGAGAGCTTGACTGGGTGAATCTTTTGTCACATTGGTCACATTTGTAGGGAATTCTTTTCTCAATGTCTTCTGCAATAAATATTAAGATAACTATAATTCACTAATGGAGCTCGAACTAACCAAAATGTGTCCTCTGATGACTCCGGAGATGCGTGCTACTTGTGAACGCCTTATTGCATGTTTCACACTTGAAACGCTTCTTTAGAGGGTGATCTTCATCTAAAACGGGTATGTTGCTCACAGATATGTATATTCATACTGTGAAATGTGCACATTATGGAACGTTTTATTCGCTACTTGATTATCGATACTTGGTCCTACAGTATTTTAAAAATTTAATATTTACCCAAATGTATAGTTTTATGCCTGCGTAGATGATGTGCCTGGCCAAATCTTTTCTCGCATTGGTCACATTCATGCGGTCTCGTCTCAACATCTTCTCAAATAAAATATTTTATTAGAGATACAAAAGGCATAATTTGTGCGCTCACCGTCTTGGAAATTTGTGTGTGCTTCGGACTTGTCATGATAATCAGCAGTTTCATCAGAATTAGATTCACTGTCTACCTCATATTCTTCTATCTCATCTGAACCAAAATCGGAGATATTGCAAAGAATCTCTCCATCAATGCTTTCATTCGGTGAGCTTGGTTCCCGGAACAACGATTCAGTGTTCTGAAACAATCCATTTCTGATTTCAAATTTGTACGTGTCTGTTCGAATAAATTAAATAACAACTCACTTTTTTCACAGAACTTAACCTGCGTCGGCTGTCTTCTCTGTCCTTGATCCATTCAATAATGCTAGCGAGGTTGTCAGATAATCTAAAAGCGTGGCCTTGGAAAGGAGCATCCCTGAACGAATTATGGAATTGTGCAAAAAAGGGTAGTTTACTTTTCATCGTTCCAATTTGCAAGATGAAGAAATTCCTTCTCCAATAATGCAGAAACCGAGCGCACCTTCTGCAATCGTCAATAGAAACAACAAAAAAAGTAAAAACTCAAGACGATTTTACAGTTGTTATGGGACAACCACGCCTGGTGGTGTACACAGGTAAGGCCGGGCACAGAAATAGACGGAAGGAAGCTGCTAAATTGCGATTTTTAACCGCTAAGTCATACTCACTTTAGGATTTTCTTCACTCTCCACAACCATTTTAATAATGCTTATCACATTCTCAACAGAATTTCCGGAATTTTTGACGGATTTTGAATCCTTGAGATCGCCATCCATTTTACAGAGAGAATTGAAACTAAATTAGAGTATATTTTATATCGTGAAACCAAAATCAGTGAAATTGAAACAAAGAAAATGGTTTAAAATTTACGTTTACCTTAGTCTCATCAGAACAGAGGACCATAGAGGCATCAAAAATCAATGTGGAGCATCGCCACTGGGTATAATATCTATCGAGTATGTTCTATTACAATCTGATATAGATCAACGTCTCATTGTTAGCATACAACAATCCAATGGTAGCGTTTCGAGATAGTTATTCATATGCAAGGCAAACATTTATAATAAAAATCAAAAAATCAATTTTCTTAGGTTGTGCTTTTTATCCGCATTACTTGAAAAAGACGACAATTAAAAAATATTGTTTGGGTTTGGAATATTTGCTCGTCATTTGCTTGTCGAAGGTCGATTATCATCTTCATCCTCATCGAAGATATCGTCATTCTCATTGTCTGAATCCTCGTCGTCTGAACACGCTCCACGTTCTTTCTGAATTTATTAAGCTTGCATGACCAAAGAGCCAATGTATTTATTACCTCATCTTCCCTTCTAGTCTGCTTATTATTCGCTGTATTTTCTTCGTCAGTATTCTTTTCATTGTGATAAACCTTCTTGTGCATCGCTAGGTTTTTACTCATTGTGAATGTTTTCTCACAAAAATCACATTCGAATTTGGTTCCAGTTCCTGTAATTATTTATTGATTTAATGAAGCTGATGTGATCGCCAATCAATTCGAAAAATAAACTGACTGTGCGTTTCCTTGTGAGATTTGAGATTGCTCTTTTGGCTAAATTTTTTACCGCAGACATAATTTTCATTTCCATCTGTTTTAAGTTTGTTTTAATTTTGTTTGTCTTCTTTATTAGGGATACTCACTTCTGTGTAGCTTCTTGTGATTTATGAGTTTAGACAATTTTGACAATTGTTTTCCACATACATCGCACTTGAGACTCTGTCTGAGGGGATCGTTTTCGGCTGAAGAAATTTTTATATATATCAGTGCGTTCGGCTAAGAATCGCACCCCCTGCTGTACAGCAAAAAATGACCAATTGTGATTAACATAGAATATGATACCCCTAAGCGCCCTACATCGATTTCTGTTATCGCCATGTTCCAATCAATCTCATTTGCATAATTACATGCATCCAAAGTTTGACTAGTTTTCCAAATTTCATTGCATAATTTCGAGGAAACGCGCCCGATCGGGCTGAAATTTTGGCTACAGGGTAATCTTGACATGCTGAATCCAAATATGTTTTCAAATTATGCAAATTCGAAATTTGAATTTTATCGGTAAATTTCAAACCCTGATTTCTCAAAGATAAGGCCGAACACCTCGCTAATTTTTTGATATGTTGTGTCAATTGGTGTGATCTGCCCAGAAAAAAAATTTCAGCCAATTTCGTTGTCAGACTGAGGAGTTACAGCCCAAAAAAGAGCACGTTCTTTTAGAGAGAAACCCCCTCATTTCGACCCCTTCGCCCGCCCGCGCGGCGTGAAATGATCTATTTCAGCTAATTTTTGATAAAACTCATTTGATTCCCTCTCTCATTTTCCATTTCACGCCGCTCGGATGGGCGAATGGGTCGAAATGAAGGGGTTTCTCTCTAAAAGAGCGTGCTCGTTTTAAGGCTGTAACTCCTCAGTCTGACAACGAAATTGGCTGAAATTTTTTTTCTGGGCAGATCACACCAATTGACATAACATATCAAAAAATTAGCGAGGTGTTCAGCCTTATCTTTGAGAAATCAGGGTTTGAAATTTAGCGATAAAATTCAAATTTCGAATTTGCATAATTTGAAAACATATTTGGATTCAGCATGTCAAGATTACCCTGTAGCCAAAATTTCAGCCCGATCGGGCGCGTTTCCTCGAAATTATGCAATGAAATTTGGAAAACTAGTCAAACTTTGGATGCATGTAATTATGCAAATGAGATTGATTGGAACATGGCGATAACAGAAATCGATGTAGGGCGCTTAGGGGTATCATATTCTATGTTAATCACAATTGGTCATTTTTTGCTGTACAGCAGGGGGTGCGATTCTTAGCCGAACGCACTGTTATGGTTCCGCAAATAATACTTGTTCGCGAAGAACTTATTGCAAGTAACACATCTGAATCCCTTTTTTCGAGTTTCATTGACAGCTGAAAATTTTCAAATTTTTGAAAAGGGCGAAAAAAAATCTACTAAAATTCGAAAATTTTTCCAAATATATACTAAATATGTATGAAAACAAGAAAAAAATAACCATTATGTTTTTTCTCTTGTCTCCGCAAATTCGTGATACGAGAGAAGTCCTTATGACACGTGCCACAGTTTAATCTCTTTTTATGAGGGTCATCGTCAGCTAAAAATGATCATAAGTGCAATTTTTTGTTATATTTTAAAAATCGAAAAATTACCCAAATGTGTAAGTTTATGAATTTCAAGATCTCTCGAACGGCAAAATCTTTTTTCGCTTTGTTCGCATTGGTGCGGTAATCTCCACCCAACGTTTTCTAAAGAAATAATTTAACGAGAATTAATAATTGTTTTATTATACGCTTACCCAGATGTGACATTTTGTGCTCCCAAAGGGATTTTGAATAATTGAAAATCTCGTTGCAGGCTTTGCATTGAAACTTTTTCGATGCTGTTGTTTTACCACTTGTCTTCTTTATATTCTCCATGGAGCTATTTGCGTGCATTTCATCTCCCTGCTCATTTTCATCCGTATCCGACTCATCGGAGTACTCAGAACTGTCAGAACTGGCATGCTCCGTTTTGATGAATTTTTCATTTTCTTTTTCTTTCATTTCATCTCTTCCAACATTAGGAACATTGCTCCCTCCTTCAGAGCATTCGTCCAGTGAGCATGGGTCCTGAAACAACAATTTTTCTGAAAAATACAAATAAAATGTTGGAGCATGGAATGAAAAAAATAATTTCAAAAAACTCACACATTTCACCGAATTTACTCTATGCCGACTCTCTTCTCTTTTTCTCATCCAATCAATTATTCTAGCAAGATTATCGGATAACTTGAAGGCTTGATCGTTGACTGGAGTTTCCCTAAATGGATTATATTCAATAGAATATTGAGTGAGACTAGAGGTAAAACAGGTTAAATTACTCTTCATCTTTCCAATTATCAGAAAGAAGTAATTCCTTCTCCAGCGAAGTTAAAACATTCTGAAAAATGAATAATATTTTCTGAAATGACATTAGATTAGGGCTGTCAGAGTGAAGAATCCGTCTCCTCATTCCTCATGTTCTCTCACCGGTCAGAGTCGCGAGAGAGTGCGAGGAATGAAGAGACGGATTCTTCACCATGACAGCCCTACATTAGATACTCTAAGTAAAGCTCACCTCTGGGTTCGATTCGCTCTTCACACCTATTTTAATGTGGTCGATGATTTTCTGAACCGCAATTTTGAGTTTTTCGTCGGAGTTTCGGATCAATTGATTATTGAGACGGTCTTCCATTTTGCTGCAATCACAGCAACAAAAAAAATGTTAAGCAAACAACAATTGTAAGTTCGGAATCTTTAGTATGATGCACAATGCAGTCAATTGATAAAAACGAGCAGTCAAAATGGAATACAATAAAAACAAAATAAGTATTTCCACTTGGCCCCTGCAGCGTCTGAAAAGATGATGGATAATAATCTAATCTAATCTAATCTAATCTGCATTTTCATCAAAATTAAGCATCGCCACTGGACATTCTCCCCCCGACAATGATCGAGTAAGTAAGAGTACGATAGTGATGATTCTTCACAGTGATACAACTACAATACTCTTGCCACATTCCCGTGACACCATTTTAATTCATAAATATTCTAAAAAAGAATAAGCAACATTGTTCGCACAGTAATAAAAAAGAAATTTTATCACGGCTACAACTTTCGAATTGTTAGGTGATTTTCGACGATTGCTAGTTCATTTACTCGTCGGGTCGAAAATCATTATCATCCTCATCGAAGACATCGTCATTCTCATCATCTGATTCTTCATCGTCCGACCACGCTCCTCGTTTATTCTAAATGCGAGATGTTTACAAGGAAAATGCATTCACGCATCTCACGCAAAAAATACATATTTCATAGTCTTTTATTCATTTGCATACCTTTCTAACGTTTTCATGTTGATCTTTCGTGTGTCGGGCGAGGCTCGAACTCAACTTGAATGTTTTCTTGCAAATGATGCATTTGTATGGAGTTCCTGCAATATTTTTCTTGTGCATAAATTCTGGCAGGGTGGAAGAAATGAGACGAATGGAGACGCAAAACGTCAGAAAAAATACCGAGCCGAGAAAAAAACATATATTTATATTTGTAAATATATTAAATATGAACTGACCGTGCGTTTCCTGGTGCGATTTAAGATTTGCAGAATTGGAAAATCTTTTGGTGCACAGATCACATTTGAAAGGATTTCTCAATTCTTCGTTTTCTGGAGAAACAGTTTGATTTTTCATTTTTTTTGTTTAATTATGAAGTTACATTTTGAAATACACTGAAACGAAATCGTTTCACTTACCCTCATGAAGCTGCATGTGCATCTTGATATTGGAACTGGAATACATCCGTTTACAAATACTGCACTCGGATTTCCTTTTCAGAGGGTCGTCATCCTCTTAGAATGAATTGTTTTATTTCGACTAAATATTAAAAAAAAAAACTCACTCAAATGAGTAGTTGCATGTTTTTTGAGGTTGCCAGGTTCGGTGAATCTTTTCCCGCAAACATCACATTTGTATGGGCACCGAGACTCCTCGTCTTCTAAAAACGGTACAATTTAGTATGACTATGGTGCTTCACCCTGCCCTTCTTCATTCTCGAATAGCGATGGATTTCGAACTCTGGAGCGCACTCAATATTCCCAAAAATAAATGTTTTCTATTTTCACTACTGTTTTTAGAGTCTTCGTTTATTCACTGTTTCGGGCCTTGATCGATTCTACAATGAACTACCGTGGCATTTATCACTTTTTTTAAATATAATTTGCATTGTTAAATTTATTGTTGTTAAAATTATGTCGTGACAACACGCTTACCTATATGAATTCGCATGTGGCGACTGAGAGCGGGTAATGAATGCACATATTTCGAGCATATTTCGCACTGCACTCTTTTCTTACGGGGATCGTTGGGATCTGAAATTGAATTTTTTTACGGCTCCAAGCATTACTATTACAAGAGTTCGAAATACGGATAATCGTCTCTTCATTCCTCTCTCTCAATGGTCACAGTGACGAAAGATCACAAAGAAGAGACGATCACCCGTATTTCATACTAGGGCTGGCTAAACGATACTCTAAACGTGGCAAGTTTAGCTCCCCTTACGCTCCATTCCCCAGAGATCGGAAGCACTCTCTTCGTTTCGCATGCTCTCTCGCTCGCAACTAAGGAAGAGCTAGGGGAGAGGGAGCTAAACCTGCCACGTTTAGAGTATCGTTTAGCCAACCCTATTTCACACTCTATCACGTACCCAAATGTCTGTTCATGTGCAAGTCGAGGTTGTGCGACTGAGTGTAGCTCTTTCCACAACCAGCAACGTCGCATTTATATTTGTTCTTGTTTGGATCGTTGGAGGCTAAAATTATACAGTTTTTTTAGTGTTGTAGGGAAGGGAGGAGGGGAGGAGGCAAGATAAGTCAGTGTGCTCCTTCTGGTCTCTTGCCCCGTCCTCCCCGCGGACATTCGTCCTCGGGAAGATGCGTGGATTGGAAATAAGGAACTTACGCAGATGTGATCGCTCGTGCGTTTTCCGATTTCCAGCAGCAGAAAATCGCTGATCACAAAATTTGCATTTATACGGTTTCTTCTTTTCGATGTCTTCTGAATGAATTTTATCATGTGAGAAATGAAAAAAAATGGAATGCACAAACCGAGATGAGTTCTCTCGTGTTTTCTCAAGTCTCCACTCTCGGAGAAATATTTGTGACACGCCTGACACTCAAATCTCATCTTTCGAGGATCATCGTTTGCTGTAAATAAGTTATATTAAGATGAAATTGTTTTTATTCTATAGATATTGTGCTCTTACATAGTGGATGAAACTTTCTAAATTTACAAGCTAGACTCTTACCTTCACATCTATGTTTTTGGGCCAGCGTTTTCTCTCGCAGAGTATTCCCTCCCTAATATTCTCATTCCCTATCATATTCATAACGGTCATAGCCGGTGCCAAAAAACAGATAAGTATCCTCTTACCTAGATGTCTTCTTTCGTGTTTCCTCAGATCTCCCCGATATCCGAATGTCTTATGGCATACATCACACTCGAATTTCGGCTTTCTCGGATCATCTTCCTCTGAAATTGATAATATTTTTATGTTCATCTTCGTTTTCATAAATATATCGAATTAAAAGAAATGAAATAATACATGACAAAACGGCTTGTGCTCACCTAAATGCAATTTCATGTGACCTGAGAGTCCTTTAGCGGTGGACAGAGTTTTGTTGCATAATTCGCATTTGAACATTTTCTTGCGTGGATCGTCGGAATCTGAAAAAGGCACATTTTTTAAAAAGTGGTCGGTTCGCTTACTCAAATGTGTGTTTTTATGCAAGTCGAGAAGCCATTTTGATCGAAATCTTTTATCACATTCGTCACACTGGAACGGCTTCATCTCCTCCCAGTCTTCTGATTTTTTTTATTTATTTTTGTTGCTTTTCATGTCTGTATTGCAGGATCATTGCTTACCGAGATGTATCTTCTCATGTTTTCGCAGATTTCCTTTGTCTCCGAAATATTTGTGACAAACTTTGCACTCGTATTTCGTCTTGCGAGGATCGTCGAACGCTGTAAGATTGAGGTGACAAAATAATGTTTTCGAAATATGAAATATTTTCGGATATGTCAATTCTAATATTAACTGACATAAATGGGTGTTTTTGTGAGTCTTGAGATGCCAATTCGACCGAAAGTTCTTTCCACACTGATCACAACTGTGAGGTTTGTTAAGGTTATTTGCGTTTGCTGAAAGTTGATGTAAAATTACTGAAATGGTGATCTTCTATTTTGAACCTTTATGCTTGGCACTTGTCTCTGAATCACCGCTATCGATGTCTTCAGTGTCACTGTTCGTTTGTTCACTGTCGCTCGATTCGAACGCCTGCAATAAACCTAACTCACGGTATACGATCTCCATCGTTGTTTGCTTTCTAAATGATCACAGTTTTGCTATAGGTGGATCTTACAATGCTATGAGCAAAAATTTTAACTTAGTCTAGCTTCCCGTAAACTCTTGTAAACGCTCACCTCTGTTTTTACATTATTTACTAGTGGCTTAGCGAATTCTCCCTTTATTCCCTCTTCCTTCACTCGATTCCATCCGTATTCTGAGACATCAAGACAACTTATTTCGTCGGTATTATCGGTTACTTGATCCATTTCCTGGGAAAAGCAAACATCTTATTGTTAACATATTTTTCAGAACCAGCCAAGCTCACCTCTTTCACAGTAGCACGCCGATTCTGCTCCCTTTTCAGTATAAAATCTAATGCATGCTGCAGTTGATCAGATAGTCTTTGCACGTGATTACTAATGGGAGAGTCCCTGAGAGAATAGAAATAGAATTAAAAGCGAAGCAACGAGAGACCTCAAATCAGCACGTAACTGAGCATCAACTTGTTTTGATAGCATTTCTGAACTCAACATCAGGCTCTGCAATGAAGCAATGTGTGATCAAGAATGGGAAAGGGAAAACTAACCTCCAGATTGATTTCACTGTTCATCGTAGCTTGAATTGAGTCGATGCTTCCTCGTAAGCTATCTCTCATTCGATTGAAGCTAGGGCCCTAAATGGAAATTTTTAACAATGCTTTTTTGCAGTAAATTTTGTCACCGTTGAATGGGACACCGTGAAGTCGTTGTTAGCCACACAGCGTTTCGAGAGCGGAAAATAGCGAGACGACTAGAGAAAAAGAGAGACAATGCGCGCGCGAGAGAGTGCAGACGGTCAGAGAAAACGCGACGCACACGCGACGCATGAAATGGCGGGAGGAGAGCGCCTCCCCCGCGCCTATTTTGATGCGCAATATTGGCAAGCTGCCAATTTTCTCTGTCCGCTCTCTCAACAGGGCTGAAACGCTGTGAGCCAAGGTGCGAGAAGACATCTGAAAATTGCCTATGTTGACATAAGAAGATTTTCATTTAACTCAAGGAATACGTGACAAAATAGTGCGTACTACTAAATAAGATTGCAGTTTAGGTTGGATCTTTCCGATTAGAAAGAAATCCAATCAATGATCTTGGCCAGGGGGTATGATACGGCCCGAAAGACTAATGTAATTCGAGCGACCTCTTCATGCGGTATCAATCGCACTTGATTTATTTTTCATCACCGTCTCAGAATATGAGCCCGCTTGCGTAAGGTTCGAACAACGTCCGTACAGGGGTAAAAGTCTATTTGGAGGAAAGAACTTTTTTCAGTACTGTTTAACATGGTGATTAACATAGGCGATGTCGCTTAAACTACAAATTCATTATTGGCCTGTTAGTAAAGATCAAAGATCACGCTATTTTAAACCTTTTTCGATATAGCTCGAATACGACTGTTCAAAATGAAAATATCTGAGTACAGACTATACCTCATTTTTCATGGTGAATGCAGTAGTAAATTCAGAAATTTCAGAAACGGCTTCTTTTTCAAGATTGCTACTGTATTTTGGCGGAAAATCGAGTGTAATAGCTGCGCAAGTTTCTGCAGGTGCATAACATGCTTATCTAGCTACCAGAATCGGTAGCTCGCACAAATCCGTCTGGAACTCGAGTTATGATTTAAAAAGGCACGTCGAAATGAGCTTATTTCGCTTTATCCCACTCCCATCCCTCTCCTTCTCCTTCTCGATTCCATCATTTCACGCGCGCTCGCCCGTGAAGCGGTGGAAAATGAGAATAAGAGGGAGGAGAAATAGCGAAATCAGCTCATTTCGACGTCCCTTTTTAAATCATAACTCGAGTTCCAGACGGATTTGTGCGAGCTACCGATTCTGGTAGCTAGATAAGCATGTTATGCACCTGCAGAAACTTGCGCAGCTATTACACTCGATTTTCCGCCAAAATACAGTAGCAATCTTGAAAAAGAAGCCGTTTCTGAAATTTCTGAATTTACTACTGCATTCACCATGAAAAATGAGGTATAGTCTGTACTCAGATATTTTCATTTTGAACAGTCGTATTCGAGCTATATCAAAAAAGGTTTAAAATATCGTGATCTTTGATCTTTACTAACAGGCCAATAATGAATTTGTAGGTTAAGCGACATCGCCTATGTTAATCACCATGTTGAACAGTACTGAAAAAAGTTCTTTCCTCCAAGTAGACTTTTCCCCTGAACGGACGTTGTTCGAACCTTACGCAAGCGGGCTCATATGCCTTGCTAACGGAAACCTCGAATGCGGGGTGTGTTTTCAAATTTCAGGTAGTTTTCGACCAGCTTTTTTATGTATGATCAACTTAGACAGCATTGAGCCACTACTTGTGCCTGAGGCAGATTCGGGGTAGAGTTTAACCATCGATAATTTCATCGATAATAAAATCTCTCTCTCGCAGAGCACGTACGCGCTCGTCGGCAAGGGCATCGTGTACGACACGGGAGGAATGCAGATCAAGGGAAAGACCGGCATGCCCTGTGAGTGCTGATCTTTGTAGTTTGTAGTCTGATCCCTCACCGTAGGTAAGACAGCACATAAAACATAAAACAGCAGCATTGTATTGCTGAGAACGCAATCAGATCGGTTTGAGAATTGTGGTATTTTCACACGAATCCGAAGAATGAATTGTGATTCTCAACAAGTATCTCCTCTTCTTGTATCTTTGTGGAAGCGCAGAATCGACTGGTACAGTCTAACCAAAACCGCAGTTTACATTAAATGATTCTGCTGGGTAAAGTGATCAGGAGAATAGCATGTGGAATGTTGGAGGTTAATTGATATTTGTTCTACGATATTTGACCTTTGAACTTTGATCTTTGAACTCTGTCCTCGTTGCAGCGATGAAGATGGACATGGGAGGTGCGGCCGCGCTGCTCACCTCGTTCGCCACGCTCGTCGCCGCCGGTTTGTAGTTTATAATCTGATCTTTGTACTCTGTAGTTTGTAGTCTGATCTCTGATCTATCAGGCTTCAAGCAGAACCTCCACGTGTGTCTGTGCATCGCGGAGAACAACATCTCGCCCGTGGCCAAGTGAGTACGGTAGTTGAGGGGGGGGGGGGGCAATCGGCCTCGTCGAAACGGAAATCGAATCAGATTCCGAATAGTCCTTCGATATCCCGTCGAGCAAGCAACGATCGTCAGTGAGTGAACGAGAGCGTGAGTGGTGATAAGGGAGAAGACGAGGGAGGAGAAATGAATTATTAGAATGATATGGAAGGAGTAACCATAGATTGTGTTGTCATGGATTCTACTTGCAACTTTTATGTTTATTTATAAAATACAGTCGAGTGAGCAATCGTAACTGATTTCTTTCGAGTATTCAATTTGCTTAACCGCTCTCGACGAAACGGAAATCGAATGAGATTCCGGATAGTCCTCCGATATCCCGTCGAGCAAGCAACGATCGTCAGTGAGTGCACGAGAGCGTGAGTGGTGATAAGGGAGAAAACGAGGGAGGAGACGGTGGAGACTGAAATGACGGGGTTCCATGTCTCTAAAGCAACGCGATTGAAGAGATAGTGAGTAACGACTCGCGCGAAATTTTCTATTAGAAAGTGATGAAAAAGTGATCAGAATATCATCAAGTTATACCTTTCCGATTCATTGCAGCCTCCTCCAGGTCCATGGACAAAGCGTTCAGATACAGTGTTATCAAGACGATTACAGGAGCAAGGAACATTATTTTGGGAACGATTCCCTGAATCATTTTTCAAAAGGAAATACAATTTGTTATTACCTGAAACGCGAGCGAGACAACGGCGCGTTTCTGGTACCTGAAATTCAAATTTTTGATTAAAAATCTGAAATCGATCATCTCTTGAACCCTAACCTTTTCGTGGCCACACTAGCGTAGTGCAGCCCATGGTTCAACTCGTATAGCGATTGCACAACCATTAGCGCGCATAGAATCGACAAGGAAAGATAGTAGGCAACCATTACTGTAATTATTATCGGAATGTTAAAATAATTAGAGGAAATACCTGCCGCCGTAGCGAACAACCAGTCGGAATCATAGTAGAAAATGTAGGACGATTTGGAGAGAACCCAATTGAGAATAGGGGGAATCGGCTGCAAATTATCAATGACATGCATACGTTGGAGTTCAAAAGTCAGCTGACCTTCCCTCTCGTTGCATTAGTAGCCACGATGCACGCGACTGCAATCAACAAAGATGACGTCAACAGGGAAATGAAGAGGAGGTTTCGACGCCATCCGACGAAGCAAAAACGACTTCCCGGGGGAAGAACGATCTGATATGAATAGTTATTTATTATTGTTTTCGCTATTTATAAATATTGAGTCACCGTTGCATAAACATTTCACAAAACTGGGTTCAAAAATGGGCAAAGAAGAAATGCAATGTCTTGATGCAAAACACTCACATTTCGGCGATAGTAAACGCACGCGAAATAGGAGGTTACAACGCATCCGAAGGAAATGATTTCTACTGACTGGATGTTACAATTATTATACTTTCAAAATATTTACGATCACTAACGCCATACACAGCGATATCAGCGTAACGGGATAGCCAAGATTCGGAGAAAATGAGACGACAGTTTACTAGAAATACCGGTGCATAGGCATTACCGAATAGGTCCATCATAGTAGAAGAGAGCTGGAAATAAGGAAAAAGAAAGATGAATGTTGGTCTGTTGAAAGTTTTCGAATGAAAGTACGATAAATCACCCACTTGAAGCGATATCAGATACTTCCGATAACCATGCCCTCTCGAATCTCTGTCGAAAACTATGAGCGAGCAAACACAAATGTTTATCAGAAAGAATATGGATCCTGAAAATACAATTGGTTCGGGAAAGCAAGATATCACAAACCAGTAACATAATGAAATGTTAGAATTGTGTTCGTGACGTTACTGCTAAGTTCTGACGAGCTCATTGATTACGTTAGGGGGCGTTCAAAATTTAGAGCGAGTGGAGTAGATCTACATACAGTCAACGAAGAATCCCGTAATTTCAGAGTAGAGGAACCACACGGTTTTGCACCCACCAATTTCCTTCTCTTTAGCTAGGCATTTTAGAGGGGAGATTTTCGAGCTCAACCCTTGTCATGACGAATGGAAAAACCGCTAATTTTCACGCGGCAATATTCAACAAATAGAAAATATGGAACTTTTATCTGGCTTGAAATGACAATTACTTTTGTTGATCGGAAATGCCTTCAGAAAATCTGCAAAATGGTAATTACTCACAATCGGAATAAAACAATCGTGTTAGTCGTTCTCACCAACAAGCTTCGAGGTCGGGGCGCGTGTGGTCCATACGACGACTCGAGCCGCTCGGCCTTATTTGGCTTGTGAATTCTGTAAATCCATTTTCGAAAATAGTTTTTTAGACTAAAATTACCGAACGTATCCACGTAGATAGTAATAGCATCGAATGAAAATTGAGAAGAAAAAGAGGAGTATACCGCTTGCAACGCTGGAGATGATCGTTGTGTAGAATAACAGCTCTGAAAGGCAGAAGTGAATCATAATTGAGATGAAAGAGGAAATGAATTCCGATAAAATGTAAAGTTCGAATTACCCTTTCCATCCTGGTGATATTGAGAGCGATAACGGATGTAGCACAGGGTGGAAAGGGTAGCTAAGAAAGTGGAGGCGAGAATCTGGAATCTCCCTCATTGTCAGTGAAGAGGGGAGATCGCCCAGCTCGATACTGGCACAGAAATATGAATAAAGTAGTTATTTCAAATTACTAGCTGAAAATTTAATGCACCGACACAGTAGATGAGCATGGGTATCATCAACTTTTCCTTATATTTCTTGCAAGCGATGAAAACGAACATAGTAGACATCAGTTCGAAAAGAGTTTGAGCCATCTGGAAAGAGAATGTCACTGGATAAAAAGTATCGTCATTGTGGTTTGGGAACTGCAAAATAAGTGAACAACAACAAAAATACTCCAAAACGTACCACGCCGATCATCGCAGAGAGAGGAAAGTATTCGTAATATGCAATGATGAATGAAAATATGGCGATGGATATCATACTCAATAGAACTGCCTGGGTCTTCGCCACGTTCTAGAATATAAAATTTCGAATCATAAATGCCATCAGACCATACCATTACTTGGCAACATCCGCAACAACAACGTTGGGTCATCTGAAAATATTTCGCATCATTTATTATATTGATGTGATAAAGTATTGATTTATTGGCGGTATCTTAGTTGCTTGCGAAAAAAAAGAGAAACGCGGAACGCGAAAGATAGCTAGAATTGGAGAACAAGGGAGAAGGAATGATTAATCGCAAATCAATTAACGAAATGAGAGAAGTGCGTTGAATCATTTCTAACGAATTGTCTAAAGTAGGAGAATTTCTGGAGATGATGAGTAATTGCAGGAAGTTCGAATGCTCGTTTCTTTATTCCTCACCCTTTCTTGTAAAGTCAATTTTTCGAGGGTGTGTGCGAAATAAAAATCAGCAAATCGAATTTAAAATTGTTTTTCTTTTTCTTTTCGTTATGGGTTACTTTTCATTGTTTGATCTTGAATTTAAAAATATTTCAGAGCTGAAAGTGTGGCAAACAACGAACGAAACGACTCGGATAAATTGCCGAATTTGAAAGATAAACGTCTTTTACGGCAAATAAAAGCATCAGCAAAGAAGAGAAATCGGGAGCTCAATTATTTAAAAAAAATCAGTTTTGCTAGATACTTCCACCCCATTTGACATCCGCATCCATTTTTCTCTGAAACTATCCAATGATTTGGTCCCACTCTGTGATGCCACTCTGTGGCGCGGTATCTTTTGATGCCCAGGCACTTATCCGAAACGAGCAAAAGCGAAAACATAAATGGACAAAGTATAAATATGATCGACCCTTCAAAGGCAATCGAAACACAACACTGCGTTGGCGGATTCTCCGGATTTTTCTTCACATTTTATTACTTGAAATCGATTTTTCGAAATCTATAAAATCGATTGTATTTTATTTTTCTTTAAATTAATTTAAAAATATTGCAGCTCGCTCGAATGACAGGGGAAGGCAGTCGATCGATGCTTGCCTCCCTGTTATTAGCGGCAATTATAGCGGTCGTCACCGCAAAAACGGTCAGAAATTTTGAAAATGATAAAATTTCAGGAAAATTGTTTTCCTGTCGAATTTTCGACAGGTGAGCTATTTTCATCTGCCTTTCGGCGGGAATTCAAATTTGAATTCAAATTCAGAGCAAGACAGCCGAGAACTGCAAACCGAGCGAGCAATGGACCGACGGCTTTATCCGATTTGAGTGCTATCAGGGAAAGGGCGTCAAGGGAGTGAGAGCGATAGGTGAGGAATATTGATTTATGATCTCGTTTATCTCTGAAATTTCATCCTTATCGGTATCGATGTAGTAACAATATGTTTCACAGGGTTTATTTAAGGAAACGAAATAAGCCAGACACAATGAGGTCTTGATCTCTTGCTTCCAAAAATAACATTACAATCTCAGTCCACGTTTCGATCATCGTATTTTCCCCATTTTTATTTTAATATTAAAATGAAATACTGTGTTTGATACCTAATTTGAAATACTCGCAGGCTGCGTCCCAACCAACAAGCCTGACGGCGCGGTAATCAAGCCCGGCGCCTCGTTCAACGAACAATACTTCACCTACAAGTGCATCCAGACCGGCGAGACCGTTTCCTACAAGATCCAGAGTGAATTTTTGAATTCGCGCCATCAAATCGTAGAAAATGATTTCCAGTCGAAATTTCGACAGGAGAGCCATTTTCTATTAATTTTAGGCGCGAATTCAAATTCTTATTGTTCAGGCTGTCGCGATTTCGCTGGCAAGCCGCTGCTGGTCGACCAGAACAGGACGGCACCCGATGGAAGGTGGGTCGTTTCAGTGTAGCTCGAGATATGTGCCGCGATATGTGCCGTCTCTTCATTGTTCTCACTCTCTCGCTCACTCGAGAAGCCGAGAGAGTATGTGAAATGTAGAGAAGGCGGCTCATATTTCGAGATCTAGAATTTCGCAAGACCGGGAAATGTCGAGTCCGATCCGGCTTTTAGTTCTCCATTAAATCACCATTCCCAGGGTCTGGAAATGCTACAAGGACGCGAAGGGCGATGTAAAGATGTCCAGGACCAAGGGTGGGTTCATTTTATTATTCATTTATTTATTTATTGTTATTTATTTATTTTTTTTTGTTATTTTAGAAGGCGGATGCGTCTTGAAGGGGAAATCGTACGATTTCGGGCAGAAATGGGTGGACAAGGAACCACTGAAGGTACGGTTTTTATAGCGTCTGAAGACAATGACGCAAGTCCTCAAGGATACATAAACTACAGTACTCCACTAACAACTAAATAATGCGCACTGTTCAGTAGTTTACCGTATCGCGTATTACCGTAGTCAGTTGTGAAATGCATTGCAAAAAAAAAAGAAAATATCAAAATTAATCGTCTTTGCCAGGCATTCGACGGAAAGGTGGAGAAGGTGGTCGGCAAGGGAGCCATGGTGTGGTGCAAACAGGACAAGAAGCGATCGTACGTCGAGGCATACGGTGAGCATCTCTTCGTTTCATTCGAACATCAGAGCGATTCCGAATAGTATTGATTGAATGGAGATCCTATGTTGAGGCATACGGTACTGAAACATCTGCGATTTTGAATTTTTATTATATTTTTAGACTTGTACGGCATGCCATTAATTCTGTTCTGATCGATCTTATTTGTAGAATGTCTGAAACACACCTCATGATCTATTGAGTAACTGCGAATCCGCATATTGATTTTATCAAACGGTTTTGACTTATGCGTGACCTCAACCTATTTTTGAATCATTGATAGCTAAACTTTGTTTGTTGGAAGGTATAGTATTTTTAGATAGCATGGCCGTGGCTAATTTATCTCTAAAAGCGCAGAAACAACGCGCGAAATGCGCATTCGAAATACATGGACTTTCAAAATAGGTTTATCTTGTCATTAATTCAGGTTGCATGACTCTGGCCGGCAATGCCCTGGCTCACGGCGGCTACGCCGGCGTCGGCAATAACTTTGTCAAGTGCATTATCGACTTGAAAGCGGACCCCACGGGCACCAATCCGTCAAAGACGGTCTCGTTGAAGATTGTGGATGAGAAAGGTCTGTTTCATTCATTCATTCATTCATTCATCATTTAATCCGTCCATTTAATGTATATTGATGGTGCGAGAAAGTTGACCAGAGATCTTTTTCTTTGCCCACAGTTTGCGATCGTTTGTTACGCCTATCCCAAGAGCGGAAGCATTTGTTTCCAAATGAAATGTAGCAGCGGCGCACATTGATGCGCAGAAAAAATGTCTATAAAAAATTAGAATTATAAATTTTATTTACAGAAGTGACCTGCACCATGAACGGAGAGAAAATCAAGGACAACCAGAAGTATACCTGCCCCTTCAATGATGTGTACATGTGCAAGTTCGCCAATATCAAGAAGATTGGTGAGAATTATCTGAAAATTGAGTTCAATATTTACCACTATGTTTCGCTCATTGCATCTAGCATGTAAAATAGCAAGTAATCAAGCTGAACAGTTCTTCAAATTATATACATTTAGCGAAAAAAAGGTTGAAATCCGTTGTTCTTCTGAGTGTGGCCAGCGAGAGAGAACGGGAAGGAGAGATGATGCGGAAGGTGACCGACTGATGATGGGGAGTTTCCTGTGCATCAATGGATTCCGCATGATCTCTCCTTCCCGTTCTCTCTCGCTGGCCACACTCAGAAGAACAACAGTCATATTCTACACTGACGGGAATTACTCAGGGTCCACTTCTAGGTTGAAGAGCGTCATGGCTATAACTATCGTTCAGGTTGCATGTTCGAGGGCAAATTCCACAAAATCGGACTGATGCTCAGCGGCAAGAGAATCGTCCTGTGCAACAATGGACCTGGAACGACCGATTTTGGAGCGATTAGTGAGTCTGGAATCAATACGGAAAAAAAGAAGAAGAAAGAAAGTTTTATAGACCGAATATTTTATATTGAAATTAAATTTATAGCCGGCTGTACGATGCCTGACAAAACTATCAAGCCATTCTTCAAAGACTGGATCGATGGAACCTCGGTACTACTATCGATTTATTGTTATTTATGCGAATTATTTTAAAATTATATGTTTATATTTGTTCAGGTATACCGGTGTATCTACCTCGTCAATGAGAAGAAGAAGATTGTGAAGGCGGTCGTGGATGGAAGAGGTAAGCTAAATAATATAAATTCATTGGTTCTCCTTCACAATGTAAGGGATGCGTGATATAAAATGCGTCTTGTCATTCGGCGTACGTTCATTGGGCGGTGCTGCTAGAGCGATTGACACTTAGATCAGACGGAATCTTCACTCGGACTGCAAAATTAAAAAAAAATACATTGCAGGTTGCTCCCACAACGGCGGGCTCGTGCTCAAGTACTACGTCATCGTCGAAGACGGCAAGGTAGAATTTATAGCTCGAAAGATGACACCGCCGTCTCTTCGTTTTGCACTCTCTCTCGCCTCTCTGACCGGTGAGAGAGCGCATACAATGAAGAGACGGCGGCTCATATTTCGAGCTCTACTTCGATTTAGTCTTCTGACCTGTACTCATCGATTTACAAATAAAACGCAGCAAAAATCGAGAATCGTCTGAGAGATAGTGCTTTGTTAAAATTATAACTTTTATTTTTCCATTTTCTAGCCGCTGAAATGCGCCTCCCGAGAGGCTCCCGGGAAAGGCTACTACATGAGAGCTCTCACGCCGGACGAGTTGGCAGATTGGAAGAAGAAGAGGGAGGTGAGTAATTGGATTTCACCAAATAAAATCGATCCTAGAATGGGTTAGTAATCACTTCACATGTCAAAAAACGCGCATCTAAACAAAATCAATTAATATTGATAGGTTAAAATATAGCAAAAAAATGAATATTCTTACAGAGAAACGCGGTGGACGTGTTCGGTAGCATGGGCGGTGGATCGAGTGGAAAGCTGGGCCAGATCAGGACTCTTGTCGAATCAAAGAATGCCCCCAAGCCTCCCGCCATCAAGCAGCCTCCTGCCAAGCCTGCTGTCAAACCCGCTGTTAAACCCGCTGTCAAACCAGCCAAGCCTCCTGTCAAACCTCCTGTCAAACCTCCTGTCAAACCTCCTGTCAAACCCGCTGTCAAACCTGACATACCCGCCCTTACCGTTGAGAGCAAGATCGATTACAATGAGGCCCTGCTCGATCTCATCAATGAATCCCAGAATAGTGCCGAACTTCTTGGCGATGATGATCTCAAGGAGGCAATTGCCAGCATGGGCGATCTGGATGGCTTCAAGGCTGGTACCGGGTCTGGTACCGAGGATGGAACCAGCGATGGGCCCAGCGATGGTGCCAAGAATGGAGCCCCGATTGAAGCTGTTCACGATGTTAACGAAAGTGACCTTCCTAGGCCTAACGATGGAGCCCCGAAAGTTGATACTGGGGTAGTGCCCAACGGTGATGCCAACAATGTCAATGGCAGTAACAAGGATGGAGCGCCTTCTGATGCCAACGCTGGCCCCAACAATGATGAATCCAAGGATGGCGTTGATATTGATGTCGTACCCGTCGCTGGAGCCAACAACAGCGTCAACGATGATAGTCGTACGTTGTTCATCCTTCGGAATAGGGAGAAACGCATTCTAACTAAATTATGCTATCAAAAGCAATAGAGATTGTGTAGAAACTGACCGAATTCGTCCACGTCTGAGCGTCCGTCCCTTTTTTGTGTTTCAAGCAGGAATTTGCGGCGAAGCAATGTTGTTGCTACACGCAAACGGTGTGTGAACACACGATGATGAACGATTGCGACGTGATGCAACGCGAGGATCGAGCTGGCTCAGGTAGTCTAGCCTTTAAAAGTTCTGAAATCAAGAAATTTTTATCTTTGATCTCACTGCAGGTCTGACGCTTCACTGTTCACGGCCACAGCAGCAACGACTACGTCATCACCTACGAGAAGGGCGATGAGTGCTGAGTTCGGGGTCGCCGTCTCTCCATTTCGCACACTCTGATCGATGATCTTTGATCTCTAGGTCAGTAGACTGCTGAGAGACGATCAATGATGGGAAACCTGACGACCTACGAAATCTGCGTGCTGGTTGGCCTGGGCAAGAACAAGAAGAAGAGCCTCGAGCACAAGCTCGACTCATAGTTAGTTGTACACATACATTATCTGAGATTTAACGTTCATTCTGAGTGAAAATAATTATAAACACTCCAAATAATGAAGCGGATTGCTCTTCCGCTCCTTATCTCTACTGTTTCAGGCCGTCCTCCTCACCGAGACAACGCTCAGCAAGCACGGAGTGTGCGCGATGCAGATCTCGTTCAACTAAGACGCTCCATCGTCCTCATCCTCCCATTCCTCCCGATCTGAGAAGAGTCGATTCCCCATGCTACCGTAATGCGTCACCCCGCATTATAGTATTTCATTACGCATTAGGCGCCGATAAATCATTTACTTCTGAAATATTCTGTGTTTTCGTTATTGTTTTTGCAGTAAACGAACACTAGGGTTGATTGTGTATCGTAAAAAAATGTCAATGGTTCCGGTATTATAGTGGACAACCAGCCAACTTTTTTCCATACTTGAATAATTGATTATTTATCGCTGTACAGTAAACACCCGTTGAAGCACACGTTACGATGGAATAAAACAGTTTTAAATTTGGAAAATCGTTTCAATTTTAGATCTTGGTAGTTTCGCCGCCCTTCTCCGCGATACGGTTGATGTCCTTGACCTGAAATCGATCGATAATTATAAATATTCAGTACATGATCAGACGACCGTAACCACGCCAGGGTACTGTAGCCACGACACATTGTATCTTCATGATTCAGCAACTTCCAAAACATTCCACAAATGTGCCTCAACAATTGAGCCGGACAACTACCGTACCCAGATAGTGTGCATACAGTACCATCATTCAACCTACGCTCACCGAATTTGATAACCTATCCCGTACAATTGCTCTCCAATAACGTAATCGTATCGATCTGTCATCTACCCTTCTTCCCCTCTTGTCCACCCCTAAGCTACACTAAGTATAGAATAGAGTACGTAGTCGTAGTGTGCCTACCGTACCATCCCCCCCCCCAAACCGCACACTCACCGAGTTCTTCCTGATCCAGTCATCCGTCGTCCACACGCAAGGCTCGCCGCGCACGCAGATACAGAAGATGATGTTGCACACGATCTGGGATGGGCCGGGAATTAACGAGAGCCGGGAAATTGTCAATGATTTCATTCCACACGATCTGAAGGGCGGGGTTTTAGGCCGGGTTTTTTAGGAGCCTTTTTTAGGAGCCGGGTTTTAGGCGTCATTAAAATATGTCTGGACCGGAAATTAGGCAGGGCCATGGTCAGCATTGAAATTGGTCAATAATGCTCACGATCTGGGAAGGGCCGGGAATTAGCAGAATCGGGTATTTTCTATCAAGACCGGGAATTACCCGGAGCCGGAAATCATCCTCACCTGCACGCCGGCGATGATCTGGAAGACGTGGGCCCACTCGGCCTGCGTCTGATGGGCCGTGAGCGAGTTGACGAGAATCGGCGCGGCGAGCAGGCAAAGGGTGAGGCAGAGCGAGATGTTGCCGGTCACGAAGTGACTGGAGAATATTGGATATTTGAATTTCGCGCCGGAAAAAATGAATACTTAGTATTTCTATTGAAATGTGGACTAGAAATCAATCAGTAATCGTTTCAATCATTTTCCCAAAAAATAGTTTGAGGCAGAGCGTGAGACACAGCGAGATGTTCCCGGTGACGAAGTGACTGGAGAATATTTGAAATTTGAATTTCGCGCCGGAAAAAATGAATACTTAGTATTTCTATTGAAATGTGGACTAGAAATCAATCAGTAATCGTTTCAATCATTTTCCCAAAAAATAGTTTGAGGCAGAGCGTGAGACACAGCGAGATGTTCCCGGTGACGAAGTGACTGGAGAATATTTGAAATTTGAATTTCGCGCCGGAAAAAATGAATACTTAGTATTTCTATTGAAATGTGGACTAGAAATCAATCAGTAATCGTTTCAATCATTTTCCCAAAAAATAGTTTGAGGCAGAGCGTGAGACACAGCGAGATGTTCCCGGTGACGAAGTGGCTGGAGAATATTTGAAATTTGAATCTGGCGCCGGAAAATAGGAATAATGAGCGATGCTGTCGAAATTGCAACAAGGTTTCTTTTTTTTAAAGATGTGATGTACACGACAAACGACATCAATTGCCTTCACGAAATTTAATGGCATTCTGAAGCATATCTGACGATCATCAGACAGCGCTCAGAATTAAGAATAAATAGCGATCATGTCGAAATTTGGACTAGAAATCAAACAGAAATCGGCTCAATCGTTTTCCAAAGAAAGGCTAAAGGAGATGAATTTGGCAGAATTTGTTTTCGAAATTATGTTTCGAAATTGTGGTTGAAGTCTAGGACAAATTTTGGGCAATCAATTCCGCTCCTCTCCGCTTTAGAAAAAAATGACATCCTTTCTCTGCAATAAATTACTGCTGTAGTGCTCACCTGTACTGCTTGGAGAGGAACGGCGCAGCCTTGAAGAATCCACCCGTCGTCGCTCCCAGCACGCCCGCAGCTCCACCAAGGAGGAGCACGTTCAGACTCTGGAATATTCAAATTTGAATTTCGCGCCGATAAATAGCTTGCTCGCCTGTCGAAATTTCGACAAGGAAACAATTTTTTTTTTTTCGAAAAAAATATTTTCTTGTCGAAATTTCGACAGGCGAGCTAATTATGCCCTTTTATTGGCGGGAATTTAAAAAAAATTTAAACCTTGTGCTCGGTGCCCATGAAGGAGAGGGCGAGGAAGAAGGCGGCCGAGCCGAAGAAGGCGAGCGAGTTGAACAGACGGAACTTATTGCCCTCGGAGATGAAGTGGATCTTGTCGGAGACGACTCCTGATGAGGAAAAAGACAGTAATTATCTTTTTTTAGAACATTCGATTCCACGATAATCGAAATCAATCAATGTCCAAAGCAGATATTTTCATTCTGAAACATAAGTTTTCTAATGGATCTTGTCGGAGACGACTCCTTTAAAAATCGGTTGATTTATTTTAGATTACAAAGATGACGACATTCGAAATCAATTGCATTTCAAAACAGACAGATAGCTGCCTTCTGAAACATATTAGGGCATCGAATGGGCAAGGAACAATTAAAAAAAATATCAGTCCCTTCAGCTTCTTTCAACCTCTCTCGCCACAAGTGCTAATACAGCATCACCTATTTTTTAAGTCTACAGTCTGTTTTTAATCCTTACCACAAATAAGCTTCACAGCGAACTGGATCATGGGCGGGATCGCTGCGGTCAGTCCAGTGTTGGCCATCGAGAAGCCGAGGACTGCAAATAATATTTATTGTAATTGGATCGCAAGCGGGAATAAATAAATTCAGGGTCTGAAAAAATATTCTACACATCAAATATTTTAGAAGTGCAAATCACACACAGATATGTTTCACAATGGGTACAAAAGAAGCCGCGAAGCAATGCACATTGATTCACCACCGTTCTCTAGATCTAGATCTACAAAACAACTTTGAATTATTGTTAATGAAAATACTTTATTTATTTATTTCGCTCACTCACCCGACGACAAATACAGCGGATTGTACAGGAACATTTTCAGGAATCACAATCACATTTTTGAAAAAAGAAGGAATCACTCATTTGTAACCGCAACCTAGATTCAATTATGTTTCATGGTGGCTTCGAAAGGAGTTGAGGAGCAATGAACATTGATTCCTGTTGCGCTTTTGGGGCAAAAAAAAACCAAAAATTAGTATTCACTCACCCGAAGACAGATACAGCGGGTTGTACAGGAACATCGTCGCCACTGCAGTGAAGTTGCCTGCAATTTTTCGTTCCGCTAAAGTTCTTTTGATTCCGGACTTCCGCTGTTTAGCACCGATAGCATGCACATTTCAATTTTTCGTTCCACCGATTACATCTCGTACGCTTCGGACTTCCGCTGTTTAGCAACGATATGATAATCTTTACCAATCGCGCCGATCCACGTGCCCCAAATGGCTGCGGTGGACAGAATCGGGATGTACGGCACCTTCTTGAGCAGCCGCTTGCTGTAATTATCGATTTATAGATTTGATCTTTGATCTCTGATCGCTTACTCGACGGTCGCCTTGCCCACTGCGATCTTGTTCACCTCGACCTCGCCGACGAACGGGTGCTTCTGAACGTGGTGCGGTTTAGTATACGTCGAACTTGAACATACAGTGGAAAAATTCCGATTGTTTGCGAATTGATAAAAGGCACTCACGCCGGGCGAGTTACGGTAGAAGGCGGCGAGCACGATGAACAGCGCGAGTGTGGCGACGCCGTGCGCGAAGAAGATCGACCTGTGGTGTGATTTGGTAAACATCGCCGATGCGCACACAGCGTAAAAATGACACAACTTACGGCCATCCGAACGAGGTACATAGGGCGCCCGAGGCGGGCATAGAGATGGCCGGGGAGAGTTGGACGTACGCGACGAGGACCGATACGAAGAGACCGGTCTGAAAGGTGGTGTGATTTGGTATTCCTTGCCGATGCGCACACAGTGCAAAAAAACAAAGATTCACCTGCTTGTAGTAGGTCCACTTGGCGGCGAATGAGCCGATAACGGGAAAATTTCCTGCAAATCCGAGACCCTGCAGGAATCGGCACGCGATCATCCACTGGTAGCCCATCTGCAATTCTACGCTTCATCGAGTGCGATTTGGTAAACCTCGCCAATGAGCACACAATGCAAAAAGTCGATATTTTTTCGAAACCACTAAAAAGCCAGTTCGCTATCCCTCAAATACCGTACCCTGACAGCGAACGGCATCGCCAGCGTGCCCACGGCGGAGATCAGGCCTAGCACGAGGAAGACGGTTCTGCAAGTGGCAAACGTCGCCCGAGCACACGCAGTGGAAAAAAGTCAAGAAATGATAAATTTTGGGAAACGTCGCCCTTACCTCACACCGAACTTGTTCACGAGGGACACGACGGGGAAGTTGGCGAGCAGCGCGGCGATCGCGACGACTGACGTCATCAGCATGCGCTGATCTGAGAAAAGGCTTCGATAATTGACTGATGAATAAATCGTTCCGTTAGTTTCTGCTAAACGCAGTAATCGCGGTGGTTTGAGAAACAGAGAGGGACTCTCGCAGTTTGTCATTGTCTCTAACATGCATTAACCATAATGCAAGATATTTTGTATTTGGAATAACACAGATACCCTCAATCATAGAAGCAGCATTTTCAGCGTATGTGCAGAGACTGTGAAGCATATTCGAAACGCGAAATTAATGCGAAAAACACTAATAGATTCTAGTGCGTTACAAGAACGAAGCAGGAACGAAGCAAACGCATTTAATGCTATTTGAATAGAAACAATACTATTATTTTAATTATTTATTTATTATTAATATTATTATTAATTATCTATTTATTTAAAAATATTTTAATGTTTTTTTGACGCAAGGACGCGCACCAATTACTGGATTCGTGCTGCACTCGCCTATGCATTGATCGTGAAACACAATAAAATTCCCTTTCGCCAATGATAAAATCTAAAGTAGAATTGCAACGTACATTCACTGAACGAGTATCGGTCCTCATTCACGTCTCCAGTCGCGTTCACCACCGGTTTCATGCAGATCAACGCAAAGTTGAACGCCAGAATGTTGGACCTGCGCGGATTATTGATTTTCGAAAATCGATAAATCGTTAATTACCAAATGGCCGTGAGGCAGAACAGCAGCAGGACCATGACCAGGAAGCGGGTTCTCGTGCCGAATTCCATGGTTTCGGTAGGGTACGGTAGAGTAAGGTTGGGTACGGTAGTCGACCAGCGCAAATCTCACGGCGGCGCGCCTCTTATATAGGCGCCGACCGTTGGTTAATCAACGATATCGAGCGCAGTTCTCCCCTTATTCCCCTTCATCCCCCCGTCTTGGGTTCACGTGATTTCTCAGATTCTCTCCGATCCGCGTTGTCTCTCTTCATCTCTACCTGTCGAGGGAGTGTGCTGATTGAAGATACGTGAACACCTTCTTCGCCCATCTCAACACTGCGCAAGTGATAGGCGATTTCGTCCCCTTTTGCCGCTCTCGTCCCCTTCCCTTTCGCCCCTTGTCTTTGACAGTTTCTCGACCATTGATACGTAGCGGGGAGAGGTGTCGATTTTGATCCCACTTGAGAGAACTCGTGAAATGTGAAATTGGGAAGGAAGGAAGTGGAATGTTGACGATGACGAAATAAATCGAAATTGCATTCGTCATCTGATCGGCTCCCATGTGGTCTCTGCGAGGCTTTCAGGATCAAGAATGTGTCTCTTCATTTCGCATGCTCGTTGTCACGCAGACAGCTTATTCGTCCTCACAGCCCGGGCTCCTACTGAACGCATTTTGCCGATGCCATTTCCTTCATCGCTGCAAGTAATGCTGTGGAAAAAGTCAAAGAGAAGAGGAAAGATTTGAATTCTCGCAATTTCATATCTCATGAAATTGCGGGAATTCAAATCTTTCCTCTTCTCTTTGACTTTTTCCACAGCATAAGAGGAGATGACGGGCCAATCGTGATCGCTGTTGTGCAGGAGCTGCAAAAGAAAATAGGTGATGGTGTTAGGCTCACGCTCGCATCAATGCTCCAATTCAAGAGACAGTTCGCCAACAGTTCACTTCCCTTTGATATTCGTATCTCTAACCTGTGATTCTCTAGTAGAGCTCGAGAAATGATATCGCCGTCTCTTCATTTCACACACTCTCTCGTCTCCCGAGCGGGCGAGAGAGTGTGCAAAATGAAGAGACGGCGGTATCATTTCTCGAGCTCTATTCTCTAGAGTTAGGTAGGGCAAGGGAGTACGCAAAATAGAGAGGAGAGATAGTTGCACGTTCACTAGCATCTCAACTTATCCCTATCAATTCATCTCTCTCGCTGGTCACTGATAGTTCAGTTACGTCACTCACCCATTTACAGTTCATCTAGCGCAGCAGCGAAAAATGCGGTGCGGACTCTGCACCCGATGTAGTTTTGCAATGCGAACCCTGCCAAAACGGTTGTACGTGAACTCTAATCACACTGGGTACAGTGTACTCGAAATGATACGAAAGGGTGATGATATTGATACATAATAATGGCTATCGCGATAATTCGTAGTGACAGCAATAATATTACACCATTTTCAGTACAGTCTACGTGCATTTCGGTGAAAACAACAACTACAATGTAACACCAAGAGAAAAGGATGCTACAGTACCCCAAGAGTGAATGCACCCAAGTGAGAAGTCGCACTCACCCGGCTATTTATACCCAGGACCCCTCGCCTCCTCCTCTCCTCCCTTAACGATCGATCTACGATCTCTCAACGTTCAATTTGCTCCAATTTAGGGTGCGAGTGTCTGCGATCTCTCGAAAACCCATGATCTGTCGCCTTTTCTAACTCGAAAATGTTCAAGTGAACTCGCGGAGTTCATTTCGTCTTCAACATGAACAGTGTATTATAGTTTCAAATTCAAACAATTGTGTTCTCAAACTTGACACCCTCGAGCTTCACGGGATTCGGTTTTGTGATGTTTTGTGCAGACTTGAGCGACAAGGTGACAATTTTCACTTGTTCTAATACATTTCAAAATGACTATTTTCGGGGCGCGTTTCAAACGTCCCATCTACGAATGAACTCTCCTTTTTCTCAAAACTCTCCAAGTCGATCTCATCAACGATCAACGATCGCCCAACGTTCATTACTGTCAATAAATCTCTCGCTCGTGATTGCAGCAATAAAACTCGGTGCCCAAAATAGAAAGTGGCCGGAAACTATCGAAAGTGATGAGTTGTTCCCGCAAATCTCTCGGTGTTGGTGTGTGAACCTATGTAGGGAACGGGTTGGCAGCTATTTCGGGAGAGATGACGTGAAATATCTTTGCCCACCATCTTTATCATTTACTGCAAAACAGTTCGACTAGCACTTCGCTGATCGCAATTTCATCGAAACAGAACTTTAATACACGTATTGCAACCACACTGGGATTTCAAAGAAAGGGGTTTTAAACTTCTACACAATGTCATGAAGTAGATTCAAGAAAGTCCCTCGCTAGGATTCCGCATTTCCATTCCGTGGTTGATAACATATCGCCTACGCTCCTAGGCGTGGTCTGAATCTGGTCTCATGATATCAAAGACGCGTTTGTGAAGTCACCGCTGTAATCTCTGAAATCGCGGCGCGGTCCCTATCACACCTAGGGGCCGTCCAGAAACTGTCTCCTTGTTCAGAACAATCGCTCACTGGACAGAGAGGCGAGAGAGCACGATAAACAAGGTGGAGGGGGTTAGTTCTTGCTAACCCATTCCTAGTCACAAGTCACGCCACACCCGTTACAAACTTCGTTTCGATTGTCTTCTGATTCCCGCTTGAATTGTTTGTGATCTATCCCGAATGATTATTCTCTGATTCAGGAAAGATGGAAGTTCGATTCGCTCCGCCGTTGTTCACTTACAACGCAGATATTCCCATCGGAGAGGGATCATTTGGAATGGTGAGCCGTGGGGTGCGCAATTGTAATCGTCGTCTCTTCATTACACACACAATCTCGACCCCGGTGGGGTTATTAGAGAGAATGTGAATTGAAGAGACTGCGGCCTGTATTGCGCACTCTAGTGAGCTGCTAATAGACTTTACGTATTATAATATTGCCCACAGGTGTACTACGGACAAATCACGCAGACAGGAAAACCGATTTGCGTTAAGATTTGCAAGAACAGAAGGGTAATTCGGAATATTTTTCAGTTGAGAAATTTCGAAATTCAGAGCAACACGATTGAAAGGGAATTCGATTTGCTGATGAAACTAAGAGGGAAGCAGTCGATAATACAAACTCTTGGGTATGGTATTCGTTCTGAAAATCATCATCAATTCTTAAAATTGAAGATTTTACAACAACTCATCCATGAGGTGCATTGTTCTGGAACTAGCTGAAGGATCAATTGAGGTGAATTTTCATCGGATTTTATTGTTAGGAAGCGGACATCTGTTCACCCTTTATTTTAGAATTTACTCAACCTGCCTCGCTACTCTTCCGGGCTTCCAATGCATACGATGCTGCAGCTCGTAGGAGATCTAGGTAAAGGCATAATTAAAAGAGGAGTCTGATAACCCGCGCGAGCGATCGCGAGATATGCAATATGAGTTTCGAAAGTGAGATTGAGTAACAGCGACCCATCATCCAATATTGAGAACTCAGTTCGTCAGATATTCGTGGGACTCTCTCCCCAAGAAGTATCACATTGAGGAGACTTACAGAAACTCTTCCAGGCAGGGCGCTAACTGTGCTCTTCGAGGAGAAGATTGCGCATCGTGACATCAAGCCCATGAACATTCTCTACTTTACGGAGAACGGAGCGACCGGGTATTCACAATGTTTATCTCTTTCTAGTTTTATAACATGTGATTACAGCCTTGAATAACGGGATGATTTTAACTTTTTTACAGCGAACAATTGCACTTTAAATTGTGTGATTTTGGCGGCGGTCGTTTCGTCGTTAGCAAGAGCGAATCATTCCAAACTGTCGTTGGCACAGTTCCGTACATGGTCAGAATTACATATAATGATAAGCAAATAGTGAGAAAATAATAGTTTCATGACACGATAAGGGACAACTCAGGAAAAGTGAATTGTTCAGGCGCCCCAGATGCTCTCGAGACACATCAGCGGTGAGCGCATGTCGATGAATGCGGAGAAGTGAGCAATTTATTTTTGTAATCAAGCTCCATATTATAAGTCGTGGTTAGCTTTATTTCTACTTTTATCTGAAAGTTTCCGAAATCGATGTGGAAATTGCCAGTTCGCAACTGATAGAGTATAATTTTGACGATATTAAAAGCTTTTACTTTGTCAAATTCATTTGAAAAATGCTTATGACTTGTGACAATCGCAGAACCGATCTCTGGTCACTCGGCATTACCCTCTACAAGTGTATCACTGGCCAGCTTCCGTTCATCGTCAACAATATGGACAGTCCCTTTGCTGCTGTTGAACTGCTCTCGATACTTCGAGATCGTCCCGTCAATGGTAGACACATAAATACTCTGGTTTCTCCCAACCACTGGGTGACGCGGTTTACCAGTGGTTCGGAAAAAATATTTCTAGATAATGATTACTTCAGCAATCGCGCATCGCAACGGAGAATATGTCGAGGATATTTGCAGCTTGCACTCTTCCCAGTGAGTTCCTTCAACTTCTCGATGCTCCAAATAATAACCTCTAACATTTTGGATGGTTCAACGGTACCATGTGTTCGTTGATACAACTACTTCTGCAACAATCGAATATCGAGGTTTTTTTATTCCGATTATCGTATTCTTATTAAAATTTTACGAATAGGAAATTGCAAACTCGCTATTGAACGCTTCACTAATGCGCTCGAGAATCGTATTCAATGTCAATAAAAGCAAATTCTTCGAAGTTCACCCTCGAATGTGGCCTAACGATTCGTGGTGAGGTAATAGAGCTCGAGAAATGAGCCGGCGTCTCTCCATTTCACACACTCTCTCGCCAGCTCGAGTGGCGAGAGAGTGTAAAGAATGAGGAGGCTGCGGCTCACTTCTCGAGCTCTAGTGACCTAATAACAGATGAACAGATTAAAATTTTACTTTTCAGGTTCGACGATAACGTTGAGATAGGATTCAGGGACAACGCTCAGTTATGCTTCATCGAAGGGTGATTGCAATTTTGAAATCTAGATTGTACCTACCCTGTAGCTAGGTAAACTACCCTAGAAGCGTTGGACCGCAGGGCATTGTAGTCCGCCTAACAGCTGGCCTTATCGGCGGGTCCCACCTAGCGTTGTCCTACGGCTGTAAAATAGCTTGACGTGGATACACCTTCACCTAATCATTGTTCAGCTATTCTCACGAGACGTGGCTACTTCAACGTCCGCATCGGCAAAATATTAGAGAAGTTACTGAAAATTTTCTGGTATTGAGCACCTTTTACTGCGCCTTCAAAAACCTTTTTGTAGATTATCTGGGATTTTACTATGGAAGTAGAGGCTCAGGAACGCATGAGTACCCTCGAACAGCACACCGCAGTTGAACAAAGTGAGGACATTTTGACGTACATAATATTTGACGGAATTTACGGTTTTAGTTTACGCTCCTCTCTCGACGCTCGAAAGTTCGGCTTCCGTCCTCCGCCAATTAACAACGCTACAGGTTCTTTAAATTATTCAGGTTTATAAAATAAATAAAAAATCATCCAGGATCACAACGACAACGCGTATATTCTTGCAGTAACAATTGCTGAGTTGTAAGAAGACTGCAAGTATTGATCAAAGCGAATTCTCACTTCTTCAGAGCTTCAATTATTGGTGTAAATGATGCAGAGGATCGACGAAAAAACGCGTGCTCCAATAACTCCGAGACGACCGAGAAAATACACGAATACATGAGTAAGTTCCACTTTTTTTTTAGTGAAACAACGGCGATGGGAGTGATCCATTTGGTATTACTATTGCTATTTTAAAGGGGGGGGCATCAATGTCTGGCTAGATGAGTTCTCGATATGAGATAATGGGTAACGGACACCCGATGACACTTTCGAAGCTCCCATGTTTTCATTTTTCGTTTGAAACGAGATATACTCGATTGGCTGCGTTCCAATTGACGCTGAAGCGCAGGCAATGAGCGAGAGAGTGAAGGGCAGTGAAGAGACGGCGCATGCAAATCGTCGCGCGCCGCTCGCTTATGATAATTGATCCACCATTGATGCATCTCCCCCTTTAAGGTTGACCTGTTTCCAGAAGTTCTGGCAGATCTCGATGGCATGAGAAACCGTTCCGAGGAGCAGACCAAGTCTCGATTGGTCATGACAGCAAAGTAAATTCCAGAAATAAGCACATTTGGTGCAAAATTATGGAAAGGCTGGGAATATGCTTTCCAGACTCATCGCTACTGACTATGTTCAGCAACAAAAGGTACTTCACGAGGAGAGCCGTTTCCTAGCTCATCTCCTATCGATGATGCTGCCGCAGGACAGCGGTAAGATTTTTCTACGTTTATTCCTTTCAAAATGTTTTGAAATGTTTTGAAATAAATGTGATTTTACCATGCCCACGATTCTTGATACGGTCCCTATGCTAGAATACGAACAACATCTCATTGAGAAATAATTCGAAATTGAAATCCATTTCAGAATCTTATCTTTCCATACACGATGTGCAACCGACGGTACGAAGACTGGCCCAGATTCCTCGCACCCCGATTCCAGCAACCGTTCAAAGGCATGCGCTCTAAATATCACACGTTTACGAATTCCTTTCATTCAGAACTAGCTCAGATGTTGCTACACGGAGCGAATTCAAGAACGAATCGAGTTTGAGTAGAACCGTAAATGGGAATGAGAATGAAGCGGAGGCGGTAGAGAATCTCCGACGAGCTGCCAAGTCTAATAGCGTGATCTAGAGTACGATTCTGCTTCTTCATCAGCTTTCCCATGTCGCTTTCGCTTTCGACGATGTGCAATTTTCCAATCTCGAACAGGTCATTTCTTCAATATGTTCTATTCACCGTTTCGGCATCGTTCTGTTATTGCTTTGATAAATTTTTCTATTCAATGATTGTAAACACTCTCATTTTGCATATTTCTCTATTCAGAGTCAGAATGTGATGTTGATCTTTTGGCTCCTTGAGAATCATTTCTGTCTTATCAACCCGGCCCCTCTTTCGGCACCTATATCATATTTCAGAGGTGTGAGGATTATAAGCGTGAGGATTATACCGAGTGGCGTAGCGCTTGTACCTCTCACCTCGTTCAAAATTCACCTTTAAAAATTTGTTTTTGTCTTTGAGTGGTACACATTTGTTTGCTGTCATTCATAACTTAATTGAGAGAATTCTTTACTTCAGTAATGGCGAGACGCTTCGCGCCCCCGCCGTTTACTTATGACGACAAGAAACTCGTTGGGACCGGCGCTTTCGGAGATGTGAATAATTTATTTTCTAATTTCAAATATCTATTTTTCCAGATTTATATCGGCCAACTAACCGAAACGAAAACACCAATTTGCGTGAAAGTTTGCAAAGACATGTCGGTATGCGATGACAATACTCCTTATAAAAATTAATATTATATTAGATGGGCTCATTCGAAGCGGAATTTGATCTCCTTGCCAAATTGAGAGGACAGGATTCGATAATTCAAACTTACGGGTGATTCATTGCTTGCGATATAAAAATCGCGAGTTTTCAGATTCTTCACGAATTTGTTCATGCGATGTATTGTGCTTGAACAATCGAGCGGATCGCTTGAGGTTCCGTATTTACATCCGAAACATTTAAAAAAATTGCATATTTCAAGCAACTTCTCAGTTTTCCACGGCATTCGGCCGGTCTTCCAATGAATACTACTCTGAATATTGTCGGAAGTTTAGGTAGGCATTTTTTACGTCATTATCTTCGTTCTCTCAACTAAAAACTCAGGAAAAGCACTGTCAGTTCTCCACAAGGAGAAGATCGTTCACCGCGACATCAAACCCATGAATATTCTCTACTTCACAAATAATTCAACACCCCTAGGGTGAGAGATTCTATTCTTAAACGGCTATAGATAGTTTGCAGGGAACGTTACACGTTCAAATTGGGAGATTTCGGTAGCGGTAGCGTGGTGAATCCACAGGAATCAATTGAAACGTACGCTGGAACTTGGCCTTACATGGTTTGTGTTGTTGTTGTTGTTTTTTTTTTACTTTATCATAGTAATGGGAATAGGGAATTCCCCTTTCTTGAATTGCGTGAACGAGTTCAGGCTCCGCAAGTGCTTGCGAAATACGTGAATAACGAAGATAAGCAAGCTTTGAATGCAGAAAGGTTTGAAACAATACACTCAAAATTATTTCTGATTTTTCTCAAATTTTAGAACTGACCTTTGGTCGCTTGGAGTCACATTATTCCGTTGTTGCACGAGTAAATTACCGTTCGATGCTCCTACTTCTCAAAAACAACTGAAAATCATCCGAAATCGCCCTGAGAATGGTATAAAACTCAAAATATTCTTCAAACATCGTTATTTGAAGCCATTTCCTACTGCAATAGCGATGGAAAGTACTATAATGGCTTGAGCGGATATCATTACCCAAAGTGAGTGCCACTATGTTAAGTGCTAAATATCAAGTTGTTGTTCCATTGAAGTATTAGTATTATGTGTGCTTTCGAAGGCAATGTCCAACAACATTGATTTTCTCAATACAATTTAGATGGTTTAACCGTGCTGTCGGAACGCTTATTCAGATGCTCTTCCAACAGGCTAATGTAGAGGCAAGTACAAGTCAATTTCACAAAAAAATACTAATTTTAAGACGGTTGCTGAAGTAATGATGAATATGGCCAAGCTCATTCCGAGAGTTGCCTTCTTTCTGAACGACTATGAATTCTATGAATCGAATCCTCCATTGTGGACGAACGATCCATGGTAATGGACAATTAGTGATAATGATCTTTCTCTCTCATCTCCCCATCATAGCAATTTTCTGCAAGATTCTGTGATTATTTCACGATAGAAACACAAAAAATGATTGCTAGTATTTGCAGGTTCACAGAAGATGTCCCGGACGCAATTAGTTGTGCTGGCGGAATCTGCTTCTTGGAAGGGTATGAAAGCAGAGCGTAGTATGAAAGTAGAAAAGTAAAGTAGGATATGAAAGTGGATTTTTAAAGCCACTGTGAGACTCAAAATGCAGGCACGCAAATGGTTCATGGCTACAACGGCGAAATCTTCGAGCAAGTATAAATGATGTCACATCACATTTCCTGGTTAGTATCTTACGAATCCCTTTCGTTCAAGATGTTTTATTGCAGATTTTGTGGGATAATACACGTCCAATTGTCAACATAGGGACTGAGTTATACATATCCTACGATGATTATTCTAATTTTCGAGAATGTACGAAAAATTTCGAAGCAAGTCGTGACCATTTTCTTTCAGTGAGCGCTCTCTCAGTCGACCAGTGTTCGGCGTATGTTTTGAAATTTTTATCAATCCTAAATGTGAGTGCATGCTGGTGGTTTCAACTCATCAAAGAAAGAATTCAGAGCAAAGTCAGAAATATATTTACGCTCGCCGACACAGTGGTTGAACTGTATGCTTCGTCTTATTTATTGTAATATCTTATTTAGTAACTTCTAATTGTAATATTGTAATTATTATAATTGTAATTGTAATGATGTAGTTCATTCAGCTCGAAATGCTTGGGAATTGAAGGTGTTGCGATTAGCAAAACAGAAGTGATTGCAAATTTCAATCAGGCAGCTGGCATTATTCACCGTTTTAGTGGTACGTTTGCAAAAAAAATTTTCATTTGCCCCTCTCTTTCCAACTTTTTTTGTATTAATAATATTTTAGAGTCTCTTGCACGTATTGATGACCTTCGAAAAGATCCAAGTGCCGAGGAACGCAGAAAGAAAGAACTGATCGAATTGGCTAAGTGAGATACCTCGAATAATTAAACTTTCACCGAAATTCCTAAACTTTTGCTTGTGATAACTGTCTGCATTCATCTAAAACAATTGCTGGATTATTCAATAATCGCATGTCAAACTATTTCTTGCCACTTTCATGCTCATTGGGAACGAGAGTCAACGGCAGAAACAGCAGCTACTCCGACTGCGCTCGATCCTGTACCCAATGCTCTACTCGCTGCTACCACCAAGATCGGGTCAGTTTTTTCAACAGGGCCAGTATTTTATTTATTAAAAATTACACTTTTGTTATTTCTGACTTTCAGACCTTCTCATCCAGGATTTGCAGCCGCGGCTGTGGAGCATGCTACAACAGAATAATGCAAGATCGTGCACAAGGACTGCAGCTCGAAATTCAAGCGGTCGTCTCCCCGCTTCGCGCGCTGTCTCGCCCACTGTGTGAGAGTTTGCAATAAAAAATCATTAACAATGCCCTAATTCAGAAAACCAGCATCGAATGCCGGGACCGGTATCAAGAGGACTGAATCTCTGTTGAGCAGAATATTCTCGAAACAGCAAGATACTGCAGCTTCCGAAAATAGGTCTCAAGTGGAGAAACAACAAGAGAGAAAGAGCGGTGACAGTCAGAAAATCGAGAATACAACTAGACTCTAATCCGCACTTTCTTCGTCCAATTGTCTTTCATGATGTTTCACTTTTGGTACAAAATTAAGAACTCATTTTTTTATTTGAAAGCGTACCCTTTCGTTGACTATTTATCCTGAAATAGTTACTGTCCTAGCCGTGAGCCTGCAGGATATAGCGTGATTGGAATGTACTCAGTGGTAAATGGTCAAGGGATTAAATATTATCATCTTTTTATGGAACAATTATTTACTCACATCAATACACAGTAAATATCTTTATTACACGTGAAGCAAAGTCACTAGGAATTATCGTACAGGTACCACAAACATGGAAGATATCGTTATTATGCGCAGGGATACAAACGTAAGGCGCATTACAAAATAGAAAAATCACAGCAAGGAAATGACGGTTAGCAAGTAATGAGGCGTGATTACTGTGGAATTAGGAATGGTCTGAATTGTGAATTAATTCGTATCTAATTGTCAGACTAGAAAGGTGAAAAAAATTGTTTTTGTTCTGAATTGCCTCCTCTCTATGAATGACTCTGACCGGTGAGACATGTCTTACACCGATATCCCTACTTTAGATCATCGGAATACTCGTCGCTGCTCCATTCTCTACATCCCTATCGCCAGCCGTCGTCCTTCTCATTCTTCTCCACGGCGGAAGTTGCGCACCGCGCACGTAGATGTCAGCGAATGTGTCGCGAAGCTAGAAATAAATGTGTTCGTACAATTTTAAAAACTCGATCAATCAGGCCATTTTTTGCCTCTTTCCCTTCCGCGCAACTATAATTGGTTGTGCTGTTTTCAATTCAATTCAGTGCTGTTCAGTTCACACTAGGCTGGATTAGGCGTTTCCTTGAGCGATTGCCTGTCGGATTCACTAGCTGTCGATTTTCGACAGGCGCCGTTTCCTAACCGGCTACACCACCTAACCTCCTTCAACGACAGCACGCCCAGCAGCCTTCCTCTGCCGATTTTCGGCAGGGCGACATTTCCTAATTGTCTACGCCCCAATGCACTCACCTCCTTCAACGACACCACCCCGAGCAGTCTTCCTCTGTCCGTCACGTACGCGTGATGAAGACCGAGCAGGGAGAACATTGTGTGCACCTCAAAATATTGTTGTTATTTATTTATTTAATTTAGTATTATTATTTTGAATTTGATGCGTTTTTAATGTATTTTTAATACGAATCGGTTATGTTTCACATTTTCGTTAAATTCTGATGTTTTTAACAACTGGCAATGAGACCGCCATGCGTCGATTTTTAAAAAAATCAAAAAATCTCGTGACTATGACTCTCTATTTCAGTAAAAGTGTTTTCACAAGAGTGCGACGTTTCCCATCCATTACACCAGAACTGTCAAAATTTGACAGGGCGACGTTTTCCAGTCACCACATCACGCGCACTGTACAGCGACGTACCCTTCACCAACCTTCAAACAAAAACATAATTCAACTCGCTTGCTGTCAAATTTCGACAGGCGATGTTTCCCACTAACCACACCACGAACCTTGTACAACGACGTGCCCTTCACCAGCTGGAAGGGCGCCGCGTCGATGGCGTAATCGTCGATCTCGATCCGCTGCACCAGCACACCCGCCCGCTCGGCGATCGTCAACTGATTTTAATATTTTTATTATTATTATTATTATATTTTTATACGTTTCAATATTTCGGAAATATCTCAGTTATTTGTTAGGGTGGTGAGCTATTGCACGAGAAATACCACGGAATTCACCGTTTGGACTGTGGTTCATACTATTCTCAAAGGGGAAATCGATCTGTGACGATAATGTTTGTAGCAGACGCTATTGAAAAAAACAAAAAAAATATTTTTTTTAATTATAAATATAATAAAAAAAAGCTCACCGTTCGCTGGTGCCCGATCGTGTCGTCGTTGCTTCCGGAAGGCGGCAGCAACTGCACCAGAGGGCTGACTGCAATTTTCATAATTATTATACACTGAAACTCATGGCCTTCCTTCATTTACATGCAGATGTAGTCGCCCTAACTGATTTTCCACCTTTTTAAACGATTTTTTGCTATCTATGATATTCATTCATGGAACAACTGAATTGGGAACATCTTCGGTTTTTGGCCCAGACTGCAACCGCTCCGGATGTGGAGCTGGTGGGGAATGAGAATGGTAGGGAGGGAATACTCTGAGAGAAAAGGCTGGGCCAAAAATCGAAGAAGTGCCCTAAATTGAACTCACTGTTCAGCGGCGAGTTCACTCTGAAATGGCTCTCCGACTCGTTTCTTCCCGTTAGAATAAGTGCAGCTGTTGTGCCCGAGCTGAAAATTTGTTATTATTTTCGAAAATATTTTTACCATTCAAACATGAATCAAGGAAACCTCCTCCTTCGCTGCATTAGCTCACTGCCCGTTTTAGGGCGCTTCTCCTGTGGAAGGATTTCTTGTGCGCCGATCTGGAAATGAGAAAAATAAGATCTGGAAATGAGAAAAAAAGAAAATTTTGTCCGGCCGTCTTGCTAGGTTTATTTGAGACGTCTCTTCATTTTGCATACTTTTTCTCGCGCTCGAGTTAGGAGCGCGTATGTGAAATGAAGAGACGGCGGCTAATGTTTCGAGCTCTAGATAGTCAATAGAGCTAGCCTTGATGCACAACAGCGATACGAGGTAGCGACGCGATATCGATCCCAGCAGCGTCATGGTTACTGTAATTGAGAGGCGTTGCACTGTACTATCAATTTGTACTGAAGATTTTTCAGTTGCTGTAAGATAATGCTAGGGGTACAGTAAACTAATATTTGTTACCAGCATCTAATATATATAGGGGAATTTCGATATTTCTGGGCGACAGAATCGGGCGGAATAAATTGGATTAGCGAGAGAGAGAGTCGAATTCATTCTTCATTCTTCGCTCGCGAAGCGAGCGCGAGCGGCCGTAGGCCGCTCACTAGGCGAGCGTAGCGAGCCTCACTGCAGCCGCAGGCTGCATGCCACCCGCAGGGTCTAGCCTCCGAAGGAGGCTAGTCAGGGTCTAGCCTCCGGAGGAGGCTAGTCTATTATACTTAGGGGAATTTCGATTTTCCGGAGGACAGAATCGAGCGGAATAAATTGGATTAGTGAGAGTCGAATTCATTCTTCATTCTTCACTCGCAAAGCGACCGCGAGCGGCCTTCGGCCGCTCGTCGGAAACTACAGATAGATCATTAGATAGATACCTACCGGGATCAGTGACGAATGGGAAGCTGCCGATGTTGGGATGTCGCTTGAGCATGTTGCGCAGCTCTCTGAATTGAATTATTTCATTATTCCGACCACTAAATGCTTCCACAATTACAGTTTGTCACCGGGTCGTACCAGAAAAACCCAGCTAGTGCAGGCACACATAAAATAGCTAGACGTAGATCATTAGATAGATACCTACCGGGATCAGTGACGAATGGGAAGCTGCCAATGTTGGGATGTCGCTTGAGCATGTTGCGCAGCTCTCTGAATTGAATTATTTCATTATTCCGACCACTAAATGCTTCCACAATTACAGTTTGTCACCGGGTCGTACCAGAAAAACCCAGCTAGTGCAGGCACACATAAAATAGCTAGACGTAGATCCCATTTACAGTTGATACTTCGAAATAAGACATACTCACTTGTAAGTGGTATTCCTCGATACGAATTGGATGTCCTTCACCATGACTCGCTCGACTTTGAGCACGTGTACGCTATAATTTCAATAGTATAAATTATTTAAATAATTTTTAAAAAATATAATTAATTAATAAATAAAACTCACGAGATTCTGGACGGCGGAAGGTCGGCAAGGTACGGCAGCTTCTTGAGGATAATTGTTGATCTGAGCGAATTTTTTAACATTAATTTTATTTTGATGCGATTGATGGCGGACTACTACAGATGATTACAATTCGCAACTTCGTAATCGTCGTGAAACACATTTGGAATGATGAGGGTTTCCTCTTGGATTGTTTTCTGTGTTGGCTACATGAATTTCCGAGGAATCTAAATTTACCTACCCTACAATTATTGAGAATAATGGTGGATCTGAACGAATTTTGTTCATTATTTATTTTATTTTTGAAGACTGAAGGTGTCGAGAACTGAAAAAGATGTCCGTTTGCATCTCTGTAATCGAGATGAAACTAGTTGGGTAGAGAAGTGAGAGAGCGCTGATCTACATTTAGTACACGTCGTCAACAAGATCAACAACAATTGGATTAGAAGAATTACAATGAAGGATTGAAGATTGAGAATAACAAGAATCTCATTTCACTATTCATCCCCCTCATTTCCCTATTCGCGTCTGCCTATATAAAGGCGTCTCCCCTCATTCCTCACTCTCGTCTGGAGATAAAGCAGTGATTCTCTCTCTCGCCTCGTCCTTACCACACGGCACACAACGAAACTTATTCGAAATAATGTGAAAACTAAAAGGAGGTGTGCTTATTGCTTTTTTTTCGTTAATCTGACCCTACTATAGGTTAGGATTGGTGATAAGTTGACGGGGCGGAATTTTTACACATTGATTTTTTTTACACATCGAATTGGCCGTATACCACACACGATGTCAATTCGCATTTACGTAATTCATCGTGAAACTCAAGTGGAATGAAAATTTACGGAGACAGAATCGCTGTTTTCTTTTATAATTGTCGTGGATCTGCCTCTACTCGATATTTGAAGAATATTTGAAGGGTTCGTAGGAAAATGAGGGGCTTGGATGTTAACTTTCGAAAAACATGTTTTTATTTTACCACCTTATTGACCGGAATCGCACTAGAGGCACAAAGAATTCGCAGTTTCATAATCGAGATGAAACTGAATGGGAATGATTTGAAAATTTTCGGGACCGATTTACTAATTTCTTGAATAATTGCTTTTTTTTCGTGCATCTGCCTCTATTCTAGGTTTGGTGATAAGTTGAAAGGGTCGGAGACGGAGATTATTTTTAGAATTTCAGAAATCATTAATTACTCACTCGTAAATGGACGGCGAGAGGAAGGAACAGATGGCGTTCGCGATCATGAGGGCGATCTGAAAATTACCTTTTATTATACTTTTTTCAGTCTCTTCTATTCTAGTTCTGGAAAAGTGCTGTTTCCATTGCTCTTGCTCTTACAAAAACCATTCTGCATTAGCAACATCTACCACATTCCTACCGTACTCATCAGCACAGCGAGTGCACAGCAGTAGCGTGCGCCATTATCCTACCGAAATCCTGCTCAATACCGAGCTCTACCGTATTTGTACGGTGGTACGGTACCCTCAATACTCACCAGCACAGGTAGTAGAGAACGAACGCGCATCCTACACTTACCGTAATCCGTCTATGCAGTATGATATGATATATGATATGATATATGATATAGATGATATACGGTATGATACCGGTTATGATGGAATGAGTACCGTATACTCACCAGCACGGGCAGCAGTGCGCACAACTGTCCGGTAGTCTCGCACACGATAACAGCAAGGGATAGCGAGTGAGTGACTGCACCGGTGTAGGCAGCGGCTCCTGAAGGGAAGAGGGAGGGTTACGGTAGTTATCAATTTATTGGCTTTGTAAAATTGAAAACGGTGGTGCAGGATTATGACTAAAGAAAAAATATCTGGATTTTTAAGCACTAAATCAGATTAGTTTTTTTAGTTTATGTCTTACACCTTCCAAAAAGCTGAACAAATAAAAAAAAATTGAAGAAGATCTCACCAACAACGGCGTACAGTCCGGGATAGATGGGCGGCGAACCGGGACCTCGAAGGCCTTCAGGGAAAGCCATTGAGAGCATCTGAAATATCAAGGGAATAAAAGCGGCAGAAAGGCGTAACTTCAATTTCTAGTTTTTTTACTGTTATTTTTTTCGAAATAGCTCTGCCCACCAATATCTGATCAATATCTTAGTGAAGGGGCGATCTATGAAACAACCGTGAAAGTCATTTGAACCATTGCTGTTGTTAGATCGGCAAAGAATGCAGTCTCTTCCCTATGGTAAATAATCCCATTCAGCACTGTTGTGGCAGGAGATAAAACCATGTCAGGGTGAAGAATCTGTCTCTTCATTCCGCGTGCTCTCTCACCGGTCAGAGCAGCGAGAGAGCACGCGGAATGAAGAGACGGATTCTTCATCCTGACAGCCCTACCCATAAATTTCCCAAAACTGATTATTCACCTCTCCAAACAGCCTTCCTCCGCACGCGCCCACAGCGAATGCGGGCACGAAGATTCCGGACGGAATGAAGAGAGTGATGCACTGTGCGACCAGGAAGAACTGGAAATGATCTTTGATCTTTGATCTCTGGGGTGGTATTCTTCTTCAATTTTTGGCCTGGCCGAAAAAAAATTTGGCTGGCCCAAATTTTTTTCGGCTCATTGTTCTTAGTTGGCCAAAAAATATTTGGCGGCCAAATTTTTTTCGGCCAATCCAAAATCCAAGACATTCGGCTCAAAGCCGAATTTTCCTTTGTTCTTTTCGGCCTTCATTTTCAATCGCCCAAAAATATTGGGCGAGAACAAAGGATTTCCGAAAAAAATTCGGCTAGAATTTGGACTGAGTGTCTTCGCCAAAAAAATTGGGCGACCTTTGTTTGTCGCGACAATTGTAATAATTAGATTTTAATTTTTGACTTTGTTATAATTGACTTATCCCTCACTCTCAAGTCAAAAATGATTGTCCATTCGGACTTGAACACCGAACGAGAGACAGAAAATAAGTAAAAATGGAATGAGCAGTGGAAAATTTGGCCGAAAATTTTTGGCTGAGCCAAAAAAAATTTCGGCGGCCAAATATTTTCGGCCGGGCCAAAAATTGAAGAAGAATACCACCCCTGGTCTTTGATCTCTGATCTGAAAGGTAAAGGTATTCCAACGTCAGGCGACCCACCATTGAGGCCTCTTTCATACGATTACCAATAAAGCAACACAAAATACATTTGACAAAATCAGGAAAAAAAACTTACATAGAAAACCATGAAGCAGGCGAGCGTCCATTGGAAGTCGAGCGACCCGTCCAAACCCGTCCACCGATTGACAATCTCTGGCTTGCATCTGAAGTAATCGTGGTCGTTGATCTTTGATCTTTGATCTTTGCGGGGCTTGATCTCAAGCCATCCTGATCTGACTAGTATGATTTTTTAGGAGGATATATCCCAGCACGATCAGCTGTGCAACAGATTCAACAGTATTGATGATTGGCTGAAACACATTTGAAATTTCTGAACATAATGAAGTCAACCAAAACTGTTGTGAATCAAAAATGATCTGATATTGCGTCTTTGATCTTTGATCTCTGCAGACTCACACCAGATCATCTTGTGGAAGGTGCAATTGTAGCAACTCTAATATGCTTGTCCAAATTCAAGAGGAACCAAAATAAGCTGTACATTGGTTCAATCGATCGAACGATTCTCTGAAACCTGTTATGAAGTTCCTGGATGCTCTACCGCTCTGATGCTGTGTAAAAAGTAGGGGGAGGGAAGAGAAGAGGAAAAAATCGAGTGGAAAAAATCAAGGGAGGAAATCTGCAATTTGAATTCCCGCATTTTTCGTTATTTCAGAACATCTCGGTTCCCATTGATGCTAGCCACTTGAAACTTGGATTATAGGGTTCAAAGGTGTCGGAAAACACCTAGTTAAAATTTCGAGTCGCTAGCCCGTAGAGGAAGCGAAATACTGAAAAGCGCGCGAATTCAAAATTTTGAATTCCTCCTTTTCCTCCTCTTGACTTTTTCCACCCGAGGAGGAAATCTCACCTGACTTTTTCCGCAGCATTAATTCAATTCCCATCTATTGTGATTTTTTCCAAACAAAACTTTTAGTCTGTTCTTTGATCTTTGATCTCTGCTCACTCACCCCAAATCGGTCAAATTCATCTGATGGAAGGTGCAGTTAGAGATGAAGTCAGCGAGCGTCACATGGAACGTCCACTGCAAATGTTATTTTATTTTTGTTTTTTTAACATGCACAATTTTAGCCTCATCTGCCTCTAGACACGGATAGTTGATAGTCACCACAGGCCGGTCAAGGAGCCTTCGACAAGAGAATGTTGAGAACGGATTTGGCAAGAGGAGTTCAAAGATCAAAGATCAAGTCACCTTGCCGGCGACGAATCGCCCGAGTCCCTCCGGGTACGTCCATACGGCCATGTTGAGTGACCAGAGCACCGCGAAGACGGTGAGACTGCAACAAAATGGATTTAGTATCATCTACTCCTCGCCTATCCCCTCACTAAAGTTCACTAAAGTTGTCCCCCTGAAGGCCCATTGCCTGATGTCAGGATAAAATTGATGACATATTGACCCCTCCTCTAATCTTGTTCTTTCCTAATGCTTCGCAATTATCTTCAGTGCATAATCATCTCCAGAATTTTAAAGGAGCGCAATGAAGCTTGTGATATTGTTTGCGCTTCAACTGACTAAGTCACTAGATTAGTGTGATCTACCGCAGACATGACGCAAGTTCCTAACAGGATACCGTTACCTCTGCCCGAATATCTTCTGGAACAGCTTGTTCTGCTTCTGGAACATGAAGATCTGCCGATTGACGAAGACGAACAGAGCGCCCATTAGACCGCAAACGACCCTGGAAATTTCCAAAATAATTATATTTTACATTTTTTAGCCAACAATTCTCTTACGTATTCGTGGGTGTGAAGCGAACTAGATAATAGAAATATTATTTGTTTTCAGCCAACAAAGTCGGACGCATCAATCTAGCAGGACTACTCTGGCTCTTGGGGATTCGACGAAACACATTTGAACGCTCCTCTAATCGTGAGTGTGATAATAACTGAGCAAAAAATTGAATCTCACCCCATTAGTGCGAATATCGGCAATTCCTCAATGATAAACACCTCATTTGGGAAGGACGTCTGGTAGTAGGCAACGATGGTCCCGGCTGGAACGGAGGAATACGGTAACCGACTAATCGATACTTAGTCTACTAAAGTACTGTAGTCCCTACTGGAAATGGGTTACGGTTATCGAATACAGTACCACAACTACGGTAATCTAGCATACGGAAGGCTACGGGGAAAAAATTACGGAAGAGGTAGAAGATGGGGACACTTCCAAGATCTCCAGTGTATTCTCTAGTGAGGAGGTACGACAATCAACTTACGGCTACCGAATTATTATTAAAACCTGGCAAGTCCAGCTCCGCTGTATAGCCGATTCATTGAATTATATTTTGACAGTCAAGTTACCCAAGGAATTCTACGGTGCAGAATGTCTACCGTACTCGCCAATACGTGACGAGACTAGGGTATTGATTATCGATAACCATTTGTAAACTATGAAAACGTGGATACAGTTGTCAGTAAACATTCCTTGCTACGGTACTCACCAATGTGAGGCGGGACCAGGGTATTGATTGCGAAGCGGAACGAAAAGGCTGCTGCGGAGGAGGCGAAGAAGCACTGAAGGTTATTGATTATCGATTTTAGTGGACATTGCAGACTGCAGTAAAAAGAGGTGGTAGACTACGGTTGATTAGAGAACGTTAATCACCTTCCAGTAATTCTTCACTGCAAAATACTTGGACGTACACTCGATTCCGTAGAGAACGGCTGAAATATCGATATTTCATTGATTTTAAAAAAATACTAATTCTCCAAAATTCGGATACGTTTCACAGATCCCTCAAAATGATCAGCTTGTTTACTAGGTTAATACCATCACAGTCCAAGAGTCGCCTTACCGTAAATCAAAGGTAACCCTTGATTTTTTTTTGATCCACCGTACCTCCAATGGGCGCCGAGAACGTGCACGCAATGCCCACAGCGCAGCCCATCGACAGCATCTCAATCTCTCGAGCTTCGTTGGTGAAGAAGGCGTTGTGCCTGGAAATAAAGTCACTTGTCGATTGGCAACCTACCGTATCCAGTCAGAATCTCAGTTATCGATTACTCGTGACCTACCGTACCTACCTCATCTTTGAAGTTGCTTTGGAGAGCAAAGCCGCAACGATAGCACCCATATGCACGAAGGGGCCCTGGAGGTGTTGTTGTTGTTGTTATTGTTGTTGTTGCTTTGATGTCATTGTTATTGCTGTTATTATTGTTTGTGTAAACCGACCTCTTTGCCGACCGGCAGCCCGCCGCCTATGGTGAAGATGAGCCCGACCATCTACAATCTTTTTATTATTTCTGATTTACTGTTTCTATTTTCGTCCGCCGCTCCATCACTAGGAAGATGAGCGAACACTTGTAAATGTAATGTTTTTTGACCGAAGGAAACGGATGGGATGACCATTGAAAAATCAGGGCTCTCACTGCTCTTGCACCATTGCTGAAACGTAACTCATTGCATCTTACCCGATTGGCGAAACGCAGCCGAAAATGATCTCGATGCAAATCCGAAAGTAAGATTCACAAACCTTTGCTAGCAGAGTCTTCGCGGAGAGGTAGTTGTCCAGTACGAAGCCGGAGATGATCACTTTCACTTCAGGAATGCCCGAACCTGAAATAAATCATGAGATTTGTTGTTCTTGAGAATCGAAAATTCAAGAATTGTCAGCACAGCAATGCTTATTCCATCCAGTAGTATTTTAGCGATATTTCAGGAAAAAGCAATTACAACAAAAACAGGATCATGACCACAAAATAAAATGAAAAGTGAACACACCCGCAGGCGAGTTTCTTTGCCTATTCCGCGCCTAATTTAAGCTTCCCATTAACTAATTTGTTTACTACATTCGAAACTCAAAAATGCACCCGCAGCCTGTGGTGAGATGTACTTGCAGCACAGCGACGCGAGCATCGTGCACACGACAAAGTGCAGAATCCAGTAAGCAATGCCTGAATAGGGGTTGTTGTTGTTTTGATTGTTGTTGCTATTTTGTGATGCCTGAGGGCTTATCCTTGTTTGTTGTTATTGTTTTCTTTAAAAAAAACTCACCATAGTAGCTGTTCTGCTCGTGGAAGTACTCGAAGTTCTCTTTGCGCCCTGTAAAAAAAGAAATTTACAATTCAATTTCACTTCAAACTTCTCTAATTCAAGCGAAATCTGCATAGTTTTCGGTTATGCTTCACCACTAGCATAACAATGTGCGAATAGGCATTTAGTCAATGTTTTTGATGTGAATTTCGAAAAGAAATTAAAGAAACGAACAATGAATGAGACTCTCGATTCCGAGATCCGTAACGACGGAGAGGACAGTCGTGCCGATGCCCAGGGCCTGGAAGGAGATGAGAGATCAAAGATCAGATGCCCGAATCACAGATCAAAGATCAAGAAAGCACAGGGGTCTCAGGTCTCACGTGCTCAACAAACAACAAGAATCTCTCAATAATCGATGGACGACGAACGAATGCGATGAAAATACAAATCCAAGCTAGACATGCCTTCACTGGTCACGGTCGCGAGAGAGCACGCGAAACCAGGAGAGCGTTTTCTCCGCAAACCGTTCCGAATTAAAACCTCACCGCCGATGTGAACCAATCCTCCACGAGGAAGTGCCGAATGTTCTCGCCATGACCTGAAATATTGATTTTTTAGCTATTGTCGATTATTTCGGTTTCCTATTATCGATTATTTTATCACCCGTAACATATTTACTGCCTGTAGCTCGGACGAAGAACCCGGTTCAACTATATTTTTCAGCCGCTTCATTGCTCCCGTATCTCTCAATTTTACTGCCCTCAAAGTACTGATCTATTATTTTTCACTGTCACTTCCCCCATCAACTTCGATCAGCGTCGAACTGTATCATCACATGAACTGTCCCAACTCCTTTTCTATCTATATTTCCGGTTGGCGCTAGGGTGTGGAGGAATGCTCTCATCTTTTGCCTTATCTCTCGTCAGTCAGAGAAGGCGAGAGAGTATGGCTAAACGAGAGAGTCATGCGAGAGAGCGCGCAAAAGCAAGAGAGCAACGAGATTGATCGACTCCCTTGTACGGGGAGTCTTTTCATCTCTGCGCTCTCTCCGAATTGCGTTATCTCTCGCCTTTCCGTTTCTCTATTCGTTCTCTATCGCTGTTGATCGACGATCTGTGATTGATCGAGGTAGGAAATGTGGCTATAGTTAGAGCACCCGGAAACAGCACAGCACCTTTTGTATGAATCGCTTGATGAACAACCGCTTTCAGTTCCTAAACATAAGAAAGGATCAAGTTGCTACCAACTTTGGATTCGATAAAGTATTTCGAATAAACTGCTGCATTATTGCTTCAAGAAATTTCGTGGGTCTATATTGAGTTTCAAGGGGAACAAATCAACTCACGACGGAAGAAGTGTGCCCATGATTCGTTCTTGCCCTTCAACGCCTCCTTCTCGTCCCAGGGCATGCCCGGGATGTAGCGGTTGTCGCCCGTCTGGAATAAATAAAATAGAAATAGTATTATTAATTATCTAATCGTCTTATTTAATGGGTTCATGAGAAAAGGCGCTGAAGAGATAAGGAATGTAGCGGCTGTCGCCGGACTGGAATAGATAACATAGAAATTAAATGTGATTTTTCAAATTAAATAATTAATCATCTTGCTTAGTGTGTTTAATTATTCAATGAAAAGTTAAGGGATGTCGCCGGACTGGAATTAATAACATAGAATTAATATGATTAATTAAATAATCGTCAAAATTAATGAGGGTCCTATCTAAAAGGTACTGAAAAGATAACCAACGTAGCGGTTGTCGCTGTTCTGAGATTCTCTAATTATTAGCGAAAATTTCCAATTCTCTTACAGTCGCCCTCGCACTGACAATGAGAGCTAATTTCGAAGAACTATATATTTTTTTAAGAAGACAAGGAAGATCAATTGATGCTTCACTATTTGCTTTAGTTCTGAACTGATCGTGAAACTCAACTGAATGCAATCTCAATTTTCAAGAGAACTTCTTAGCAATGGGTGAAATTAAGTTAATGGGTGAAATAAAATCAATAATCACCTCATCCTCCGGTTCCTGCTCATCTTCCGTGACGAAATGCTCGATTTCGTCGTTTCCAATTACGGTTTGGGTGACCTGAAAGTGATTTAAAGATTACTGACTTGAAAAGCATCCAGGGCAGGGTTGATGAATTCGAGTCGAGCCTGTCGAGGCCTCGAGTCACGGACTCGACTCGAGTCAAGGTAGTCGAGCGGCTCGAAAAAAGCCGAGGCTCGATCGAGCGGCTCGAGTGAGAGAGGGAAGGGTCGAGTCTAGCTCGAGCCTACGAGCGGCTCGTAGACTCGACTTAGACTCGAGCCAGACTCGAGTCAGACTCGAGTTAGACTCGAGTCTGGCTCGAGTCTACGAGCCGCTCGTAGGCTCGAGCTAGACTCGACTCTTCCCTCTCTCACTCGAGCCGCTCGATCGAGCATCGAGTCAAGTCGAATCAAATAGCTGGTTTTCGTGGTCGAGGCCTCGAGTGTCGAGCATGCTCGTATTTATCAACCCTGATCCAGGGTCAGCTCCCGAAATTGCTCGTCAATACCGGGATTTTAGTACAGATCGATACTGAACCTGCAACCCCAGGGGTCACCTAAAATTGATATCAGGTTAAAAAAACACACATCGTCCGTCACGTAGTCTGCAGGCATGCCTTCCTCCGTCGAACGAAGAAGTGGAGCGATAGTTTGAGGCGAGGCGCCTTCAATATAATTATTTCGCATTGACTCGTTCACAATATCATTCAAGGATCAACGCGTTGCCCGAAATACAATGGTTGAAACATAGCAAGGACATTTGCAGAAAAAGGCGCTGAAATTGGGTTCAAGTAAGCGGATTGAACACCAAAGAAGCGAGTGGTTTGCAATGGGATTACGAAAGCGGGTCATGACTAACCCCGAGCAGACCCTCCCAGTCACTCGCTGGGTACATTTTCTATCCATCTCTCCCCGGGAAAAAAGGATGCTACAATCATCCCCTTCTCGCACCTAATTAGCAATCGATTCTTGGATAGTTTCGTGATATATCTTGGATAGTTTCGTGATATATCGATATATCGAGGAAAGGGAAAACGAAAAGTGGCGCGAGTACTCAAACAACCAGCGCATGTTTGACAATTCTAGGCCAAGCTTTGGGTAGAATAAGATGAATTGAAGTCAGAGTAACAAGAGGATTGCGAAACGATAGAGACAAAATATCAAACCGTTCTTGGGTGCTACAAGATCGATAACCTATTCACTTCCCAGAACTGTGCGAAACACACACACCAAAGCGCCGATGCGAAATGGCCTTACCAGAGATAATACTGGCTGAAGAGACCACGGGTTAGAGACCGAGTATGTCTGCACCTCTCAATTTTGCGTGCTCTCTAGCCCTCTCTGACCCGCAAGAAAACGCAAAAGAGGGGAAGGGTTACTCCCTTTGCCCCTCACTTTTTCTCTCCCTTACCCCGATTTGACCATGAACGATGATAGATCAACGGGCAAGAGACGTAACGTTGTCACATGAATGCGAATTCGTTCCCGGCACTCTCTCCATTTCGCGCGCTCTCTCGCCGGTTAGAGATAAGCTCTTCAATTCACATGTTCTATAAAGCCGTCAGACCGGCGAGAGAGCAGGCTAAAATGAGACAGTGGTGAAATAAATTCCCACCCCAAGCGAGAAATTGGTCTGGGAACGGGCAGGTCGTATTGCAAGACGCATCAGGCGATTCCCGCACTTTTATGGGAAAGATGGGCCTTGGAGACATTTTTTGGAAGTGTTATTTCGGTGGATTGAGCCTATGATAAAACCGAGAGGGAGGCTGAGCATGGCAGATCGGATCTCAAAGAGGGTCAAAGCAGCGAGGATACTGCAAGGTTGTCGTGGTATCGACAGCTAATAGGGCATAATTTTGCCTTGGCAGATTTGCAGCAAAGGGTATGAAATTACGCCTCATAGAGTGCAGCACGACGATTTTGATGTGGATCTTCAGATTTTTCGGACAGCTTTCGCAGTTCTGAAACAGCTAAAAAATATGTTTTTGAGTTGTCTGTGGTTGCGAGGATGCTACCCGTGGATCCCCGTGGAAACTGCCGATATTTTCTCTCAGACTCTTCACAATGCCAGTCATAGTACTGGCTACAGAACATGAGTTATGAAAAGGATATTACACATAATCTCTCGAGAGAGTCGCTTCGTTACCCAGTAACGCGCGCGTGCGTCCAACACGCCGTGTGTTTATGTCGCCATCGGTCGTGGGATATCCGCTCGGCTTTCCAGGGGAGAGTATCTCTAGTTTGCACAATTGCTGCTCAGTTTTAATCGCATTTTTCCATGGAGTATGTGATGAAATTGCCCTTTTCAGCAGCAATGTTATTGCCGCTCATCCTCTTCTCCATCCGTCTCAAATATGCCTCCTCACTAATCTGTACCGTCAATGGAAGCGCAGCTGATGAGCGATGGGATGATCCGATTATTGCGAATGAGGTTAGCTTATTTGTTCGATATCGGGACAACCGACAGCTCTCGCCCATTCGAACTTGCATGCTACCCAAATTGTAATGATGATTGTGAGATATCCAGCCAATCTCTCTACAGGGAATCACACTCGTCAACGCCTCGAATATAACATTCTCCTATGGCACCATGAAATGCCCCGTAGGACTGGATAGATGCATGCGATTTGTGAGTTTGTAACTATTTTTTAACCACTTTGCGTTAAAATATCATGAAGATTATGCATAGATATTCGTTATAGGCTGTCTTCCAAGAACGAAATTTTCAGGAACCTTCTGACATCTCCTCTTTTCTTCAGCTAGATGCAGCCAAAGGTTTGTTGATTACATTTATCACTACATATGCTTCAGTCAGTTAGTGCTAAACGATAACAACCAATAGCGAAAAGGACAAGAACGACGTTCCAAAAATGAAAGGTCAATCAACCTTCCGTGATCTCTTCCTCAATATGAGTGGAACAGTCAGTGGGTACGCCTGCGCGACGCAGAGGGATTGCGTCGAGATGAAGGTGAGAAATGCAGTATTTCCTAAGTTTATAACTAACAAAATATTCTTTAAAAACGTACATTTGTACATTTTTGGTTGTGAGCCGAGCACACAAATGAAATGCTTTATGCATGCGACAGTCCAGAACCGTGAATAGACTGAGAATTTGATTGCTGATTTGTGTCAGTCAAAATGGAAGTAATCGTTGTTAAGCCGTTCCCATGGTTCTTATGTGAGCAGTGAAACACATCCAAACAGGAAAATTAAAGAACCTCGCGAATAGCAGAGTAAAAAATACAAAACCACTTTCAGGCACCCAACCTCTAAATTAGCTTCAAAATCACACTCCCTGCGCAGATAGTTGAGAACTTACGATTCTTACCTCGCCCTATTTCAGGCCGCCAACCTCTCCTCCTGTCGCAACAGCACCACCGGCAGCTGCTGCTGCAGCAGCGATGGCTGCACGGGAGCGGGGAGAGATTATCAGATGATTATCTCGACATTGGTCACCAGTATGTTGCTGATAATCAGTGGTTGTGATTGAGATAAAATGATAAAGGATACATGGCTTTGTTATCTCGGCGTTTACAGCGATAGCTGCACGGGAGCAGTGGGAGATTCTCCTGATGGTAATCCATTTCATGATCACCGTTATTTTACTGACAATAGTTAGATGTGACTGAGATATAATGAAAAGAAGTCATTGCTGCATGAACACTTGGAAACGTATCACTCGCAACGATTATTTTATTTGAGGAAAATATAATGGAGAATAAATCGCTGGAATTTCTCGAACAGGTGATATCAGATGATGGAACGTCGTCGATGAACCTGGCATCTCTCAGGATTTACAGATTTTTTGGTCCTATTCCGGGAGCATTCCAGCTCATCTCTCCATGCCGTCAGTGAGAAAGCCCTGCAAGTGGGGTATTGACAGCGGCTCAAAATTTGTTCGTACTTGTCTCTTCATTTCGCACGCTATCTCTCCTCTCTGACCGGTGAGTGTGTGAAATGAAGAGACAATTAGCCGTATTTCGAACTCTACTCACAAGTATCCCATTCTTCTTGTGCCATCGCCGCAACTGAATGATGAGCGGACGCAGCCATCTCTCCATTCCGATCCGGGCGGCTGAACAAAGGAAATGTGCATGCGTTTCAAGCGTTTTTACAGGCGCACAACGACGCTAGGTGGGACCCAACGGTAAGAACGGCTGCTAGGGCGGCTAATAGTATCCAATTTTCTACCCATACACTCATAAAAGAAAATAGAGTGTCAAATGCGGGTCGAGATAGTATGAGAGAAATGAAGAGACGATGACCCGTATACCACTACAAAGCGCACGAGTTACCTGAACGAAGGGACAGCAGGTGTGTCCTGGCGGGCATTCAACGGGAAGGACGGCTGCCGGGATTGGGCTGCAGTACAGGCAGTTGTCTGAAATGGTTTTTCTAGGGTATGTTCAGAGTTTCAGAGTTACAGTAGGGTCAATTTTTGGAAAGGAATATTCTAGAGTAATCAGAAATTCGCAAAGACATTATAGATCAAAATCTAATATTTTCTTGAGCAAAAGGTGAGTTCTAATCCTTAGGTCATGCTATTGGTTGCCCTCGAACTTTCCAGAAAAGCCGACATGCTAACTAACCAAAAGCAACTAACCTGGTGTTTCGGGCAATGATGGCATCGTGCCAGCGTGTGTGGCGAAACAGCCCGATGCCGTCGAGAGCATCGTAAAGATCACAGCGGCGAGCGTGTTTGATGTGCAGTCGGCAGCAGTGGAACTGTCAACCACCTACCCCCCCCCCCCACTCATCTCGTCTCAACCACCTATTATCCATCCCGTCCCATCCCGTTCCAATCAAGAACACCGATCGTTTTTGATCCCATCCGGTCGTAAAGCGGGGCCATTCGACCTAATTCCGAACTGGCCAGCCAAGAGGGTCATAAATAGGGTTCTCTAAATGGAATTCCAATAGAGTTCCATTACCTCATCATTCACCACACTCTCTCGCAACCAGAGCAGTCAAATCCCTTTGTTCCTCTTATTGGAATTCCGGAATCAATTCCAACAAGAGAACTCTAGTCATAAAGCGCGTTCCCATTACCCTTCGTTGTGGACGGACATCTAAAAGAAAATAACGGCACCTCGAGAAAACACGCACCAATGATAGACACCCCCTCAGTGTTGTACAGCGGAGAGCCACGTTATTCACCGGGGTAGAGATTTTCCCGGACGTCTTTTTACCTGCTCCGTCAGCACTAAGAACCTCATAGACGCTAAAAACATTAGTAAAATGAACAGCAAACACTCACCTTATCAAACAGGACTGTCTGAAAATTATACCCATTTTAACACAAAGGAACGGTCACGCTTGGGAAACTTCACAGGCACCATCTAATCTTCGACAAGACATACCAGTAGGCTTCACCCTTCCATCCTTCACTCCTTCCTTGGTACCAGGCACGGAACCCGGTTTGGCCCCATCCTTGGATGGTACCAGGTCCTCGGCGGCTTTGGTGGGCGTCTCGGAGAGTTCGTCCGCAGAGACGGAACCACGGACGCCCTCGAAGACATCGACGGCGTCCTTCTGGAGATTATTTTATTCGTTAAATTAATTTTTTTCAAATGAGTCCTTAGGCAAACGATCATGGCTACTGTAAAGGTAAAGGTAAAGATGTATTCACGTCAAGCGAATTTACAGTCGTAAAGCAGCGCTAGATGGAACCCACTGGTAAGGCTAGCTGTTCTGGGATAAGTGAGTATATTCAATGAAGAAAGTCAGTGAAATCTAGTGAACAATCTCTTTGCATTCTCTTAGCGACAATTTCTGAAATATTTTCAAGATAAAATGCGAATGAAAAATATCCAAAAGTCATTCCAAATTGTTGAAGTATTTATTTCTGTTTGGACGATTTATTGAATTTTTCAATGTTTCCAACAATCAAAACCCACATCCTTCGTCTTCTTCCAATCATCCATCTCGGCCGGCGTGAGATCCCTCACTTCATACCCGACTCCAGGAACGAGACCGCACTTGACTGGCTTAAATTAATCGCGTTCATGAAATCGATGGTTGATCTTTGATTTTTTGTCGCACTTCACGGGATACAACGAAAACTTTTCCGACTATTACGGCAAAAATTTTCGTTCCGGTTACAATTATCATCTCTCTCATCGCAAATTGAAAAGTGAATACGGAGTTACGCTATCTACCTTGTCTCCTACAAGGTACATTGTGTATTTGTGCACGAGACCCCCGTTGACCGAGCAGCCTGAAATCCGCTTTGATTTCTACAGTAGATTATTGTAGTCTCATGAATTGGATGCATCGTATGGCCGGAATAGTATTGCCTAGAGGTAGATACAGTTGTTGCGATTACCTCTCCCCTCCACGTACGCGTTCACTTTCTTCTCGTGGATGGTGTATACGCAGCGTCTCACCTTAATAGCCCATTTAAATTACAATTAGTTATAATTAAATAATAAAAACAACTCACCGACGTCCCTTCAATCCACTGCGCGTAGAAGGGCTTGACGCTACCGTCGGGCATGGGGCAACCGGCTGGAAATTTGAATGATTTATTTCATTACGATCGTTATTTAGATCACACACATTTTAACACAACAAACACATTTCCCTGACTTTGTTAGCAAATAATTAGTGAAATTTGCGATGAATTGGGGAGGGGAATAACTCACTGACGGGCCCGAAATCGATCACTCCAGGCGCATCGTCGCACAGCATCACCTTCAATCAATCAATTTATCACTTCAGGCAATAGTTGCTTGATCACCTTCTTGCCAATGAACATCAAGCCGACTTTGTAGAACTTGTCCTGGTACATGCAACCTGAAAGATTCAATGGATCTTACGTTGTGCGCATGCCCATTCGAAAACTTTTCATTCCTCGTGAACTCGCTCATAAAGTTGTGAAAGCACGTAGAGAGAATGTAGAGACCGATTCCTCATCCTGACAGTCCTACTCACCGGTTTTGGTGACCTTTGCAAACTTGCAAATGTACACATCATCCGAGGGCGAGATGTACTTCTCCTTGTCCTTCAGCGTGGTGCCATTGAAGAAGCAGGTCACCGCTTGAAATATTTAAATTATTACTCATAACAAATTTGCATGAGTCATAATACTGATAGTTTCCATTTGGAAGCAAATTATTTATTGTAAGCAACAAATTTGACCATGTCGTTTAGTTAGACGCGGACCGTACCTTTATCATCCACAATCTTCAGCGCCACCACCGTCGGCGACTTCTCCGCATCAACCTTGGTGTCGATCTCGCACTTGACGAAATCCTTGCCGACGCCGGCGAATGCGCCGTTCGGAAGGGCGTTGCCAGCCAGGGTGAGACAACCTGAACAATTATTTGATTTTGAAAACTTTTTGTCTCCTTAATTTTAGATTGCATTCAACTGTGACGAACTGGTTTGCCGTTGATAGAAATTCGAAACGAAATATGTTTCACACATTCTCCAAAACGAAATGATCAATGCGGAAGTGATTGGCCATGGATTCTTCTGGTAAAAAAATAATGATTCATGAAAAAAATATTTAGGTCAGTCGAATCTATTCATATCTCATCTATTCATGTGTACTTCAGCTTTACTATTCCCTACATACAGGGGGATTACCGTATGCTTCGACGTAGAATCCTCTCGTCTTGTCACTCTTGCAGATCAGCATCATTCCCTTGCCGACGATCTTCTCGACCTTGCCGGCGAAAGCCTGAAGTATGGAAAAATTTGAGCTCATTATTCGGCTCGTCGTCTGTTCAATCAGCACGCTAACTCGCTAGTTACGAGAGCTCTACGGAAATATTCCATTAGGAGCAATGATTGATCATCTATTGCAAAGACTCTGTTGCTGCACGACGTTTTCGAGTTTCGAGTTAGTTTCGAGTTGGAACCAACAATACCTTCAACGGTTCGTCGTCCACCCATTTCTGCCCGAGGTCGTATTTCTTGCCTTTGAAGACGCATCCGCCGTCTGAAATTCGTGGTGTAATTTGTCCAAATGAGTATTCTGAATTCTGTCAGGATGTTTAACACGAAATACGCCGAATTTCGTTTCAAAATCACCAATGCAACGCACTGTAAATATTCCCTCGTTACGTTGAAAGAACAGATGTTGAAAGACTTCTGCAGAAGAAATCTCACCCTTGGTCCTCGACAGCTTCACATCCTCCTTCTCGTCCTTGTAGCACTTCCACACCCTGTCAATTGCGCGATTTATCAATCTCTAAAACCCGGTCGCCACCCCCGCATTTCCCGGTCCTACCTCCCGTCCGGCGCCGTCCTATTCTGATCGACAAGCAGCGGTTTCCCAGAGAAATCGCGGCAATCTGGAATTCACAGAATTCAGTGCTCGCCTGTCGAAATTTCGACAGCGGAGCATTTTCTACGATTTTTGTGGCGGGAATTCAAATTTCAAATAATCGCACGTTCGATCTGGTACTCGAGCCCCTCGCCAGCGCTGGTGCAGCGGTACGTGAAGTACTGCTCGTCGAAGGTTCCCGAGGGCTTGATCAGAGCGCCGTTGTCGGTGTTGGTTGGGACGCAGCCTGTAAGAATAATTTTCAGGCGAGTTAGGACTAGAGATGGGAATCCAAGAGGCAAGAGGGGCGAATGTATGCAAAGTGAGCCGCGCTCTTGTGCAAGAGTGAGAGGGAATGGTCACTCTTGTACAAGAGTGAGCGCTCTTGCGAGTAAAAGCTGAAATCAAGGAATTTCGGCGATTTTATGCGCAGATGAGATAAATAGGCTGTTAATGGTAATAATAAGCCATTTTCACAAAAAAACCGGCTGAAATTCATTCATTTTTGCTCTTACTCTTGTGCAAGAGCGCATACTCTTGTACAAGAGTGGCCATTCCCTCTCTCTCTTGTACAAGAGCGCAGCTCACTTTGCATACATTCGCCCCTCTTGCCTCTTGGATTCCCATGTCTAGTTAGGACTATTCCGTTCATAGGAGGGGTCTAGGAAGGCCGAAAACATCGGAAAATCGCACGCTGGCAGATACAAAAAGAGCCTTATGTGAGAGGCGTGATCAACCGCATACGTGAACAAATGTTGTACATAATTGCATTTTCGGTTCAAAATATTCTCGGTGTTGGAAGGGGCGCAGCCTGTGAAAATGAGGATTTTTTCAAGATTCAAACTATCTCTTCAGCACGGATACAAATTGAAGATTTTTTTGTGGTTTATGCGAAACATAATTTCACATACTGTTGGTTGACTTGAATATTACTTTCCAATATGTTTTGTTTATTTTGCCATTCCCTGAAGATTTCGAATTGACAGTGACTATGCTCACCTATCGCCCTCACTCTCCGCGCTGCCTTATCTTGGAAGCAGTCGAATCGAATGAACCGATCAGTCCATTGCTCGCCGGGTGTGCAGTCCTCTGAGGTCTTGCCTCGACTCTGAATCAGATTTTGTGCGCGAGATGCGGATTCTTTGTTTGGGTCATTCCATCCCAGTTTGTCTAACACTGATTTCTTATAAAAAAATGATTTCCGAACCGTATCTGCAATCGCTCCTGCGATAATCGTCAATATCCACAGGAGGGACAGCATCGATCGGCCGCTTTTCCCAGTCATCAGAGCAGGCTCAAATCAATCAATAATCAATCTTAAATAAGTGTAACAAAAACAATTAAATGATACGCATCAAAACACGTTGAGATTCCGCCAACGCTGTTGGAAAACGTTTGCCGATCGTTGATGCTCGATATTTAAGCGCTTGTTGTTTTATGTGCTTTCTCGATAGATAATCGGTCTCTCATTTCGCAATTCTATCTCGCTTCTCTGACAAGCGAGAGATAAGGCAAAATGAAGAAACGAGACCATTTCTCCCAAATCCTCGGCTTCTTTGGATAAGTGTCTGTAAGTGTCTGTAAGATCAAAAGACCCCGCGTTTGCTTCAAAACAACCGATCACAATGGTCTTTTATTTTATTTGATTTAAAGAATCAAAGAGATGTTGATGTACGGAGACGTTCAGACATCGAAACGCAAATCTTGATGGGACGTCTGGTGAAATGTGGAGAGTGAAATCGATAGCTTTTACTTCAATTGTTGATTTTTAAGATTGTTCGACATTGTTTTGGTTGTTTGAACTTCACACTTCGGATAAGTGTGTGTGGGTGTGTAAAATCGGAAAATGAAGACAAATAAAAAGCGAACACAGAAAATAAAAAAACTCCTTTATTGGATGTTATTCATATTGAATCATATTGCTACATACACGTGAAATAATACAGCAAGATCAAAGGGCTAGAATCAAGCATGTCTTAGGATTGTCAACTTCTTCTTTTTTTTAGTATTTTTTTGTTGTTTTTTTTTATTATTTTGACAACCCTAATTACGAAATGGAAATGCGGGGGGCGGTACCTGACCATGTATTGCTGCAAACATCATCGAGATCATTGCAAATTAAACGAATGCAATGGCTAGAAGAGGGGGGCGAGCACGCAAGAAGAATGTCGAATTGAATAAATTGAATGATTTGCATCGATTACCGTAAGGAAAGTAAGGCAAGGTTGTAGAATCAAAAAAGAAATGTGGGTATTTTAGTTAGAATCTAGGGAGCGTATGCCTCTCTGACCGACGAGAGATCATTGCGAAATGAGAGAGTCAGACGATAATTCTGAGAGTAGGACTATTTCGCCGGCCTGTAATCAAATCTTGATCGTTTTCCCAGTGCGTCCAGCGATTGCTTGATAGTCTGCGGAACGGGAGGAATGATATCCGGTCGGGTAACTGAGTTCTTGATCGGTTCCCCGAACGATTTCCACTTCGATGGATCCCGCTGATCTTTGATCTTGGGCGCAATGACGGCTGTGCCTTGCAGGACGAAGGGCGGTGGAGGCGGTGGAGGTAGCTGCAAAGGGGAGTTGTGACCAGGTAACGTTATTTCTTTTAATTCTGGCCTTACCAATACTATGATCGTTACTTTTACTCGATACTGGAAAAGAATGAGAGTGACTATACAAACTCCCCCCTACGAAACCTATTCGCTAGCACTCTAACAATCCGCCATTTCACTCATGATCTCCTTCAGTTCCTCCACCGTTTCATGTTCCTCCCATGTCCTCAATATTCCTTCATCCCACAATTCTCAACAGTACCATAAGAGCACTTTAAAAAGAACCCTCACCTCGCGCACTTCTACTTCTTCCTTTCTTTCCAATTTCCCATTAGACATTCGTCCCACCGCACTCAATATTACTTTGCCTACTTTGCCCTTACACTTGACTTCAAAGGAAACCTCACCTCGTGCACTACATTCTGCTACTCCTATTCTTTCCCACTCCCACTCCCAACACTCTCTAGTTTAGCCTACTCTATCTACTCTATCCTTACTTAGCCTACTCTTAGCCTACTCTTACTACTCTTAGCCTTTGTTTAGCCTACTCTATCCTAACTCTATGAAATTGCTTCAAATTTTGCTAACCTCATGGACTTCCTTCTGCTTTTCCACCAAGTTCTCCCACTTGCCTCGCTTCGAGGAACTGCAGCCGTCCTGTCCTTGCAGTTCTCTGGAAAGGAAAAGGTGTATCCACGTCAAACGATTTTGCAGTAGTAATCCCACGCTATGTGGGACACACTGGTAGGGCCAGCTGTAAATCTGCCCGTTTTCTGAATATGAACTACTAAAGCCACTTTTTGGGGCTAATGTATGAAACCTCAGTAAGACCTCCGTTGGATGCGAATGAATTGAGTTTCACGGACACCACTAAATGCAATGATCTTTCAGGTTTTTAGTTGTTGCTTCTCATCCCCGTATTAGAACACTACGCAAATTGGCTTACGAATAAGCAAGAAATTATTCTAATCATTTTGCGTGCGTTTTTCAGCATTCTGGCCGTTGAGCGACTAGGAGAAATAAAGAAACTATTTTTATTTTATTTTATTTTTTTATATTTTTTTTTTTGAAGCAGCGTTAACTAGTAAAAGTTGTTTGTCACAAGAAAACTATGGATCTTTACAACCGTAATTCTCACTTTTCCAGCTCCGCAATGCGTTTCTGCGCTGCCTCGAAATCTTTCTTCATCTGACCCATCCTGAAAATCAAATATCAAAGATCAAACCCCCGAGATCAAAGATCAAAGATCAAACTCACGATGTTTTCGATAGCACGTTGGCCATTTCTCGCGCGGACTCGGCCTCCTGTTCGAGTTGCGCTTTTTCGCGAGCGAAGTCGTCTTGCCTGACGAAGCAATGGATAATTTTCAGGGTTGGAAAACACGCGGGCGTCGCATGCGAAAGGCGATAGGGAAGCACGTTCATGCGATTCTGCATCCGTCGAATTACCAACCCTGTTCAGTACCCGTTCGATTCTAGATTTTTTTTAGTTTTCTGCCAAGCCGTGCATGGCAAAGTCTGTACATCGCACGAATTTTTGCTGTTACATAGTCCTCAGGTTACATTTTCATTACTCAAAAATAGTGCTAGAACAAACGAGTTTTTGTAATTTTTTGTTTAATTTTTTTTATTTTTTAAGAGTTTTTGTAAAACAAAAACTCACATCTCCTTCATCTTCTCCTCCACTGCCTCTTTCGTTCTCGTCGCTTCATCATATTCATCCTTTAGCTTGTCATACAACTTTGCCTTCTCTTCAGCTTTGTCGAGGCGCTCACTGTAAAATATATGTGAAATACGGGTCGCCGTCTCTTTATTTCACACATTATCTCGCCTCTCTGAACACATATTTAGAACTCTACTGACAATGTCTCGCTTGAAATAAAAAATTCTATATCTGAACAAACCTCATGCCGTGTTTAACGAATTCGTTTTGAAAGTTTTTCGTTTGAAGAAGCCCGATTTCGTTTTGCCTGAAATTCCTTGTGTCATCACTATGTTACTGACTTTTCCTATCACGCTACAAATTCGAGAGCTGGCGTGGAGTTTCAGTAAAAATAATAATATATAAAATATAATGCTGACATTTATCCACTCAGATTGTGGGCATGGGTGAGGGGAAGGATTTGATATTGGATGATAGTAAAAGGATAGGGTTTATCAACTCACAGTTCAGCAATATCCTTGGAAGCAACCGGTGCATTCCTGCTTCTTGCTGCGGCGCGCAGCATGTTCAACTCGGCCTCCTGCTGTCCTACGGTCCTATAAGATCTCAATTTAAACTATGATAATAATATTAATAATAATATTTGCATTTATTGTTTAAAGGAAAATGTAAGTAAAATATCCGATCATCGAACCTCCCTTATCATCACATTCATTAACTCAGAATCTCTCTCGCGCCTCTAAAATCTCGCCGATTCAGTCTGATCGGCTAGCATTGTTTACTTCCGCGCTAGACCTCTAATCATTTCATAATCCATAACGACATCGAGTGTAATTGTATTCGCGTTTGATGTCAATCAACCTTTTTTGAGAAAATAAACATGGTAGGACTCACTTTCTCGTATTCGCTAACACTAGCTGCAGATTGAGATTGGCTTCAGTTAGCTCCCTGAAAAGTGATTTATTATATAATGCAGAAGAAGAAACTGCCATGAATGTAATAAAATGTTGAATTAAAAGAAGAGTTAAAATGATTTGCGGTAAAGGTAAAGCTAAAGATGAATCCACGTTAAAGAAGACGTCCCACGAACCGCGCGGGCGACTATGCAAAGTGAGGAATGAGAGGGACGCTCTCCTCATTTCGCACGCTCTCTCGCTCGTTGCCTGCTTTTCAGGGTCACTTGGCACGCAGCCAATTGATCATAACACAGTTCAAACGAAAAATGGTGACTTGGGAGTTTCGAAAGTGTTATCGGGTAACAGCGACCCACCACCTTACATCGAGAACTCAGTTAGCCAGATATTCGTGGGACGCCTTCTTTAAGCGATTTTACAGTCATAAGACAACGCAAAGTGGAACTGATTTGCGGTAGGACGTTTAACACACTTGGTAGGTTTGATTCTTATCCAAGAAAATATTGGTGGGGTAAAAGAATAAAAACGAACTTCAACCTCTCCTTCCTCTCCTCATACTTTCTTCTCTCGCTGCTCTCCGACGAGTCTGATCTCCTTTTCTTCCTCGATTCTCTTCCTCCTTCCTCGGCCGAGTGATCAGAGCGGGCTGACCGTGACGGGGAAAGGATGTTCGGGGTGCGGTCTCTGTAAATTTATTGATCATTTCCATTCGCTTAACTCTTTTGCTACTCGGGTGAGTAAAATTTGACACGAGCTACCGAGCTATCGAAAAGAAGAAAAATAGCATTACTGTTTTTAGTAACATTTCAAATCCCGAACTCACTCTTGCAATTGATCAGCGATTTTCTTCAATCGCACATCGAAATCCTCGTTTTCTGCCCTCAGCTCGACAATTGTCTTGTTCAAATCGGCCTTTCTGCAAGGATTTTATGTAAATTCATTATCCTCCTTTTCCCTGGGATAATTAAAGGCGCAGGAAGTTGGCCCATCATTTTGCCATACCCGTTCTTGAGCGCATTTTTCAAAGAAATTATTTTTTAAAAAATATCAACTACTCACTCCTTCTCCAATCGTTGTTCGCTCGCCTCTTTCGCCTCGATAATCCTCTTCATCTCGCTCAACTCCAGCTCTATCTCGGTAGTATTAGCCAGCGCTTGCGCGCTTACGGTGTCTTTGCGCGCTTGCGGTGTCTGCTGCTGTTTCTTTGCCACAGCGCGCAGGTAGTTGCGCTCGTTCTCCATCTGACCGGCGGCCCTAAAATGCTCTATTTTTATTTTATTTTTATTTTTATTTTTTTTCCTTTTCCTCGCTAGAGCACACTCTGTTATTCCAAGCCAATTCAGTGCTCAGTATAAATAAATATTTTGATCTAGTTCTGTCAAAAGAAGTCACGTGATGGAGGTCCTATTTAGAGTGCATTGCGTAGCTGTGAGCCCTACTTATCGAGAAGCTACTTTATTTATAAAAGATTACTCACCTCTTGGAAGTCTCCAGGGCCCGCTCGAGATTCCGATTGATTTCAGTGAGCCGTCGATTCTCCGCTTCAACAGTCTTCAATCGCTCCTTAGAATATTGATTGATTAAAGACTTTACAGATAAATTTAACAGTGACTTTTATACCTTCCTCTCCTCATACTTTCTGTTTCGATCACTGCTCTCCGAAGAGCCCGATCGATCTCTTCCCCTCTTTCTTCCTTTCCTCTCCTCCGTTGATCGATCGGAGCGCGCGGAGGGAGGCGGGGAGAGGATGGTGATGTCCTGATCTTCTCGGTCCCTGTGAATAAATAGCTCTCGTTTTCTTTCTCAGAGAGTTTTCAGGGTGTTCTATCCAGTGAGAATTAGCCTAGGAAACCCTAGTAAGAATGAATAGTTCATCTCTCCAGATGGCGTGTTTTTGGCAAAGTGTAAAAAAAAGGAATGAAGGGGCGTCTCAAAATCGGATAGAATTTTTGTTAGAAAGATAAAATGAACAATCAAGATTGCGTGAAAATATATGTGAAATTAGAGAAAAAAACTCACTCGTTCAATCGCTCATCCCTTTCTTTTTCGAGCTTTTTCTTCACTTCTTTCAACTCTTCGATTGTTTCGGTTAATTTCGCCTTCCTGAATTCAGATGGAGATATTTATTTGCAATTTTCGTAATTTCCTTGCATGTTATATTTGTCATATCCTTTCATCACTCTGACCATACGAGGAATTGAGAGACAGATTCTTCAATCTTACACCCCCAAATATTTATTAAATACTCACTCCTTCTCGACTCTTTATCAACCGAACCTCATTTTTAAAATGATTTATTAAGTTTTTATCGTATTTATTAAATACTCACTCCTTCTCCGCTCTTCGTGCTGTAGCGTCTCTCGACTCGAGAACCCTAGCGTATCTCTTCCTCGCCTCTTCCAATTCCTCCTCCTTCTTCATGAGCCTAAAATTAGGTTTTTATTTACAAATTAGCCAATCCCCAAAGTCTCCATTCCATTGGTATCAGATCTAGATGGTATTATTGCATGTTTGTATCGTCCATATTTCGATAATTCGAAAAAAACGTAAATCATCTAAGAATAAAAATTGCTTGTTAGAATTGACAAGAAAGACATTGAATCCATAGAATATTCAAAGGAACTAGTCAGAAGTAAATAAAATAATATATTCATAGTAAATACTCACACACTGACGCTCGGCGGCGCGTCTTCAAGTCGCCGCTTCAGGTCGTCCCTGCAATTTTATGGTTTATTTTCAATGTTTGATTTCCCAAAATTGTCATTTCATATGATTTCATATGATGCTTGAGAAAGTGCTAAAATTAAAGATTTCCAAAAAATGCCATATCCCACCTTTCCTTTTCCAGTAGACCATACTTGACTTTATCATACGCAATCGTTTGCTCCATCTCCGAAAATTTCCATTTCATCGCTTTCGATTCGCCCGGGCTGAGAACAAATCATCACAAAAATGCATTTTTAAAGGCGAATTAGACTTATCTCAATAGCACTAGACAATGAATCTTATTTCATGTTTATGGTACTTATTTCATTATATAAATTGCTCACGTTAACGTCGCGTTTTCCGCTGCCTTTTCGCTCACGCGGTGATCCTTCAGCATACTGAAAAAAATACTATTGTTTTCACTATCTTTGTTATTTGTTGTTTTTTTTTGTCAAATATTCTCAATAACCTCACCCTTCAATGATCTCTTTCGCCTCGAGTAGCTGCTTGCCCGATTCGGTTTTCGCAACGGCCAGATCACCCTGCAATAAAATATAAAGTTGCATCCACATCAATCGTTTTTGCATCGTTAACGGTCAATAGTAATGGTAAAATATCCAAAATTGTGATTCGTACCGTAAGCTTTTCTACTGTTTCGCGAAGACTTTTCTCCCGCTGTTCGCACTGCGACTTCTCGAGCTGAAATTTTTTGTGATTAGCTTCTAAAAATGTTCACAACGTTTGGGGCCCGGGGAATTTGTTAGAAAAATAAAAGTTGCATTACCTTAGTGTTTGCCAACTCCGCTGACAGCTCTACGCTGTCGAGGTTTTTGAGCTGAAACGGATAATTTTAAAACTATTTTTTCATTATTTTGCAAATTTTTAACCGTAAATAAAGATAAATCGCACCCCCATTTCGGTGAGTGTTTTCTTCGCATTTTCCGCGTCTTCTCTAGCCTCTTTTTCTTTTTTAGTCCATTCAGCGATCGCATCGTTAAGAATCTGCAAAATATGTTTCATACTTCGCTTTTTTTTAATTTTGCAATATCAGGGTCTAATATAATCATAATTATCATTCCAACTCACCCGATTTCGCTCAGTGAGGCTCTGGCAGTCGGCAGTAAGCCTGAAATGTCAATATTATTTCAATTATCAGTGCATTTTCAAAATCAAAGATCAAAGACCAAAGATCAACCTCGCCACTTCTTCCTGCTCCGTCTTTAGTTGTCCCGCAACACTGTGCCGCTCTCTCGATTCGGACTAAATAATAAAATATTTTTATTATTTCAAATTTTATTTATAAATATGTAAACGAACAGCAGCAGTTTCCGTGAATTCGTCGAGACTCGCTTGCATCTCTTCGAATACCTTAAATAGCATGATATTTATGAGAACGGTAAAGATCAAAGATCATCCTCAAATAGCTTACTTTTTCATAGTCCCTCAGCGTCTGGAGGAGCTCAGCGCGAGTCCTGCAAACATAAAATTATAGATCAAAGATCAAGAACACTTTGGTTCATATCTCTTTCTATCGCATTTGTGATTGACAGAAGTCTCTCATGTCAATCTGCCGAAGGCTTTCAGAGGTTATTGCTCGTATCACTTAGAGTGCAGGTCGGCGTGTTGATTGAAAGGTCAGAAAAATGATTAAAAAAAGATATTTGGGTGCTCTTTTTCAAATTATTCAGTATTTATCACTCCCACCTCTTATCCCCGTCTTCATCCTCCTCACTCATAACCTCCTCCTTCACGTCGATGGGCAGCTCGACGCTGCTCCGACTGCCGCCCGGAGGATGGCCTGCAAAGATCAAAGATCAACGATCACTTAAATGATACTTAGTATTAGGATGGTGAGACAGATTCCGCGGGTCTCTATTTCTGCTTGGATGCAAAGGAAAAGTAAAGGGAAGATCGTAGATCTAAGATCACGACTGAAATTGCCTAAAGCTTAGGTATGATCGAAATGGAGATGAACGATCAATTTCCTCTCGATTTTTGTTATTTTTATTTCTGCTGAGGATCTATTGGTTGTTTTTCTTACTGATCCCAATTGAGGGCCGAGTGAAACTCATTTCCCTAAAGATTGATGAAATTCGATATGACTTTCGATTAGATCCTTGCGTTATCTCTCATCGCATCCCTGCGGGTGGCCTCTGACCTTCAATTATTGCTCGATAGAGAAAGGTGTTCTGATTCAACTGCGTTTGCTTGCCATTTCTTACGTTATTATTCACTTTGAGAGCGCGTTTTTGCTTAATCTATTCCGTCTATTCCTTTCATTCCTCCTTGGAGCTAGAGAACGTAAATAATGGAGAGACACTGGGCCTGCCCTATTCATACCAAAGAAAGGTATTGCACAGTCTGTACGCAACAGATGGCACTGGCTCTGTCTCTAGTGTGCGCCAACTCCAGTCTACAAGAATACCAGGGGTGGACCGTAAAAAGAACTGATAGCAGATGAAGTAACCACATAGACCGACTTAATCAAACAAAGCACAGAGGAACTGTCTGGTGACGACAGAAGGTACAACATCTCTCCCTCGCCCTAGGCCGACCTTTCATTCTGCGGATAATACTTTTTATGAAGGACCGTAAATCATGAATCGATTGACTGGAACTTAGGAACAAACTCGTTGTCTAAAAAAACAAAAAAAATATTACGCGAGGGCACCATCCTGTAACTCAAAACCTGGGGGCTGGTGCGTGGCCAAAATCAAGTTTTGCTCGCGCAAGCGCTCGTCAATTTGACCAGGAGGCAACAGGCGCTTTGTTTGACCGTCAATCGATAGTTCTTTTTTCTATTGAAGTGAACGAATATTTGCGTTTTTCGCCCCTTTCGATCCCAACAGCTAGGCGCACAAATTGGGAGCGACGTTCGCTGTTCAATTCGGCCAAAAGCGTCACACTTTCAGCAGAGCTGGATTTATCCCTTCAATTTCTAATATTTGGAGCAATTTTGCGCCTTATTTTGACTATTTTACTAGTAAAATTTAATAAAATAATAAAATAAATAACAAACACACCCACCGAAGCCCTCGGGCGACGACTTGGCCGGTTCCATTGTTGTTGTTCTCCTTTGTCCCTCGATCAATAGCTCACGTTCGCTTTCCTCTTTATTATCTGGAACGTGCAATTCCCAATATAGCAGCAAATCGCATTCACATAACACTAAACACGCAATAAATCCATAAAAGCGCGCTCGCGGCGGGATTAATGCGCGCAACACGTAATTGCGCTACACACTGGCATTGAAGAATATGAGAGAGAGTGAAGGCACGCGGGAGGAATGAGCGAGAGAGAGTGGGGAGAGATTAGACGGTGAGGGACAATGGAAAGGGTGGAGGGGCGAGACACGAGGGGAGAAAGAGTGAAGCGAAGCGTGAGATCGACTCATGACCGAAGAAATGGGGGAAAAACGGAGGGCAAGTGAAAAAGACTGAATGGAACTGTGGTGCGGGTAAAAGTGAGTCAAAGGGAAGGCATGAGATGAAAGGAGAGACTGAGCAGCCGCGGTAAATGGGAAACAGTGAACGGCTGAGATTGCAAGATGAAGGGAAAACATGCGAAGGAAGACCGCTGAAAAGACGGTGAATGGGATGTTTATTTTAACTTGAAACATCAATGGGAAGGAAGATGAAAGAAGCGAGACAGAACGAGGTAACTGAGAAACAGTGAACGGCAGACTTTAGGAAGATGAAGGAAAGACTTGTAAAGGAGGGCCGCTGAAAGCGCCGTGAATGGTGTTTTGGTGTTTCAGTTTCAACTGAGTCAACAGGAAGACAGATCAAAGAAGAGCAAATGTCGCCACGGTGAATGAGAAACAGTGAGAAAGAACGGATGGCATTTACAAGATGTTGTACCCGCTGGCAAGGATCTTACTCACGAAAGATCGGATACGATAGTCATGTCCCAGTTTATGACCTTTTTTCGCGGTATGAGCGCGAAAGAATTTAGGGGGTGTTAAAATGGCGAAAACTGATGATTCGACTGTGGTGGTAAGTGAAAACCGCAAGCCGCCGTTATCAGTCTATCGTTATCATCAATGAGAAAAAGAGGTTCCACCGCAGAAAAAATACCGTTATCGCACTGCAAAAATGCTATCAATCAGCACATACTCATGATTACATTAAAGTGCGGAGAGCGCCTGAAGAGATAGCACTTCACATTTCCCACCATAAACAATTGATGAAGCAACGCGAAGGAAAGAGTGCGAGGTGAAATTTGAACCTGACATGAATAAAGGAAAAGGATGGCATGGAGGGAAAGTGTGAGCTTTCAGTTATTCTACATCCCATCTGGCGCATCTGGCTCAAAGAGAAGCTCAACGAGAAGGTGAAGAAATTGAAAACCGCAAGCCGCCGTTATCAGTCGTTGTCACTCGAGAAAAAAAGAGATTCCACTGCAGGAAAAAATTGCTGTCATCGCACTGCAGAATCGAAGCTAGCAAAGCGAAAAAAAGGCTAATTTTGAGCTGGAAGTGAAGGAAATCCAGTGAAGAGTGAATAAGAGTGCATTTTCATAACCTGAAGAGAAAGCACTCTCATTTTTCGCTATTAAAAATGAACGAGGTGAACGTGAGAGTAAGAGTGGAATGCGATGAATGCTAGCGCTGAAAAGCAAATGGACTCCTTGCTTTCAGATCAGAGAGGTAAGACGGCTAAATGAGGTGATTCATTTCATGCTCAAGTCATTCCCAGTGAATGGAATGAAGGAATGGCAGGGCTTGGTGGGAATGTCTTCAATCATTCTTCGTGACATCTGGTGCTACTTTTTCTTTCAAAAACGAAAAAAAAGTACATGAAAACGTTCTCTGCTCTCTTTTCTCTTCTTGCAACTTGCTTTCACTGTGTGTCTAAAAAAACAGGCATATGTTACTGATGACAGCTAAATCTTGACAGCATCACACTTGTGAGACGACTTTGACCACTGCTCAACAAGGGTAATTGCCGGATGCGCGGAATCATCTGCATTAGTTACGTTTAGCTAAAGAGGGAAGTGAATGGAGATGAATCGGGGACTAATAGTGCATACTGCTGGCCACTGCCGCTATCAAAGAGGGCAGCGATGTTAGAGCCACCCAAGTTACTCAAATTCTCTTGTTGATTGAGCTAGCATTCCTTGGAGGAGTATCATGTCAGAGAACGTTTTGATGGTATGAAATCAGGAGAAAAAGAGAGAAAAACGATCTGATTTGTTGTGTCTAAAGGTTCCGTCTAGGGATCGATAACAACAACAACATCGTGCCACGAGTCAACACGAGAGATTCACCCAAACATGGGTGCTGTTTCGCATCCCACAAAAACACTTATTTATATCCGAGGTGAACAAAGAAGGCGAGCAAATTTCGCGTCGAACAACGAATGCGTTATTGCGTAAAAGTCTATCCAAAACAGAGACTACATCTTGCCTGACACGACCACGATAAGTGTGATGACGTATAATAAATGGAGACGCATCTGACAGAAATGAGCAAACAATGTGTAAATAATGACGATGCTTTATGAATGAGAGAGGAGGAATACACAACAAAGTCACGAGTTTTAAGTGAATGGACAAGATAGGCCATAGAAAGTACAGAGATTACATGTAAAGCTGGAGGAAATGTAGAAAGCCAGATCGAAATCGAGAACAAATCTGATAAACCCAGAACACACAGTCATAAAGTCATTATTCAAACTCTGTATGGAAATCAGTTGAGTGTCATGCTACGATACAAGTATGGTATTTTGCAAAAAAAATGGAGGTGTTTCTGTAATCGAATACTACAAATTCCGGAATGAATCTCGTTTCGACGAATGCATAAGTAACAAAAATGGAACGGAGACTAGTCCTCTATTCAAAACAACTAAATATCGTCCTAAAAAATACAGAAAATCAATTCTAGAGATTCTTCGAGGTTCTTCCCCTCTTCTTCTTTGGTCCATCTTCAGTTGGAGCACTATGGACGTCGAGGAGTTCATCGGCCGTCAATAGCGACTTCTGCTTCCTCCCGGCCTTCGCCGACGACGGTTCACCGATGGAGCTCTTCCTTCCTCTCTTGGGCTCCTCTTTCTTCTCATCACCGTTCTTCTTCTGCATTCCTGACTTTCGCGTATTCTTCTTGGTGTCCTTGGGTGGATCGGGAAGGTCCTCGCTGTCGTTCTTTGGCAACTCCATTGGCAGTGACGCGATGAGCTTCTTGAGGGCTCCCCTGGTCTCCACAGCTAACGACGGCATCTCGCTCGACGCTGCCGGCGTCTGAACATTCTTCAAGTAAAGTAACGACCTAACGCTGGCTCAAGGCGCTACCAATGGTGGGAATGAACACTAACCTTCACGCTAGCTCTCGATGCAGTGGACTTGCTCACACCTCTTCTGGTAGTGGAAACTGCAGCAGTCGAAGACGACGACGACGAATGCAGATATGTCACCGTCACCGACGGAAGTGGCGTCTGCGGCAACTCACTTGCCTTCTGCAGCACAGCAACCTGAATATTATACTCGTGGTGGCAGATTTCTGCAGCAATTCATAGGAGCTCGTTTGCGTAAGAGTCGGACATTGCTCATAATCAGCACAATGATTTTTCCAAAAATTGAGAACAGATGTTATCGAGGGTAGTGATCATCGTGGTGGAGGATATTTATCCCGACATTCTAGGGAAGTTGAGTGGAAATCAGTGACGACAATTATGAAGTTGCCGGGCCTACATACCTTCGCTTTCGGAAGTGCAGCAGTGGTTGTCGATGCTTCCTTAGGCGTCGGCCCGATGTCAGCATTTTCGAGACGCTTCCTGCATCAAAATGTTTGATCACGAATATTCATGCGTGTTCACAAGGAAACACGCGGAAACAAATTGTAAACTATGGTAAGGAATGAAAATTATCCGAGAGACTCAGAGAAGCTGGTAGCCAATATTCCGGATTTAACTCGTAGCGTAATCATGCATGGGTATATAATGTTTTTCAATAATATTCTCCATAGACTGTATCAAGTGCATCAGAATTAAAAGGAATGACTCACCTGTAGAGCTCTTTCATGGTTCTTTCGGCTTCACTCCTTGAATACTTCATTAGTACCATGGCATCGTCTTTATCGCTCTGAATAATCAAATTGGCCTTTAATCTGCATTTGAAATCGTCTGAAGGAAAATAATAAATAAACGTAGTTGGGACGGACGCAATAACTCACCTTCGCTTGTGCCAACTCGCCGCTCAATCTAGTCACCTCTGCATCACAAGCCTGAAATAACTTGGCGATTCAGTCCATTTTAAATTCGCTAAAAATTGAATCGAAGGGTTCAAACAGTTTAATTTGGGCACAATTTTGAAAAAAACTTATCAAAAATATACTTACTTTGAGCTTGCCTCGCAGCAAGTCGAGTTGATTCTTGAGATCCTCAATTTCCTTATTTCGACTGCAAAAATAGTTTTCTCTATTAATTTGTCAGCGTGTAACAGCGTGTATTTCTTACTCTTGCTCCGACTTCTTCGTGTTCTCGAAGAATGTTCTGAAGGTTTCTCTCTGTTGTGTCTCGAGACGAGCCGCATCGACTGCTGCCTCCTTATCCTTCTTGAGTTGATCCTTAAAGATGACTTTAACCACTGGAAATAACTCTTATTGATGCAGCAAAATAAACGGAAAGATATTACTTGAGCAGCCAGCAGCTGCTCTCTGAGACTGTCCACTGCCCGGGCTGAAGCTTCCTTGTCTTCGTTGAGCTGTGCAATCGAGGACTGAAATTACAATTAGATACAAACTTTGTTTGCGCAATTTCCGCCCAAATAACCGAATGAGAACAACTCCCATAGACAAATAATCAATCAACATACTGTAGCTTCTTGGAGCTGCTTTGCAAGATCAGCCTTCTCCTGCTCGATTCTCTCTATCCCTTTCAGTGCCTCGCCCTTTTCCTCGAGCTCTTTCTAAAGGATGATTACGGAGTACACACAATGCATGACGAAGTATCTATTCGTTATTGAGCGTAACTGATAGGGACAAAAAATTTACCCGTGCGTGCTCCAGTTTGTCTAACATCTCTTCCAGCTCCTTCGCTTTCTTGTGATCGACATCCTGGAATGATAATTATTGTCGAAAAGTGATTGAACTATTCTGAGCACAGAAAATATTTTCAACTGTATGGACGTAACCATATCTCTTTAGTTCTGGGCGCAAGACCTATGGTCACAACGAAACATCTCATACCTCTGCAGTCTTCTTCAGCTCTTCGATCTCCTCATCCCTCTCCCTCAGCTTCGTCTCCAGCGCAAGTTTGGCTTCTTTCTCGTCCTAAAAATGGGTATTGGGTAATGAGAGTAACACGGTCTTTATCCCAAGTCTTTAAGTCTTAAGTTCTTTAGGTCATAGCAGTTGATCGAAGACCTTACTTGTGCCTCATGAAGTTGTCGTTGAAGCTCTGCCAACTGCTTCAAGACATCATCCTTGACCTTCTCGATTTTTGACAACGACTCCGCTCGTTCCTGAACAAGAATTGAGTAAATATCCTACATGTCCTACGTGCGTTCTAAAAAAGATAGTTCTTGCGGAAGGTGACGCCGGGCGAATGATAGGCAGAACGAAAATACTCGACTCTGGCTAATAGGACTAACCATTGCAGTTTCCGTTGCCTTGCCCAGCAGAAAATTTAATCGGACAATCTCTTCTTTATTGTTCTTCTCCGCCTCCTGGAAGAATGACTCAAAACTCTCGCACACGTTAGGCAATAGAGAGAACACTAGGGATGGCTTGTCAAGACATATCGTGCGTTTGAAATGCTCAGCAAACTCAATGTGCTGGTTAGCGAGCTATTGGTTGTCTGGGAAAGAGGAAGGGGGGAGGAGGACAGTTGATCTACCGCCTCCTCCCGGCCTCTTCCCTTCTCCGCCCCCTCGAACGTTCTTCAAAGGTCGAATACCAGTGGAATGGAAAATAATCTCACGATACCTCTAGCATTGTTTTCTTCTCTATCAGTTCGGCATTGTCATCGCTACTTTTCTTCACGAGTTTCGTCATCATGCTTTCCGTCTGAACATGGATATTGGATACCACTAGTGGAGCGTTTAGTGATTGAGGTTCTGGAGATGGAATTCCAGCGAGTGTGTAGGGATCACTATCAAGCCAGAAATTATTCGTTATCAATTGGTAACTTCAATTTGGGGCACAAATATGATCAACATCACCCTAATTGTTTCCTGACTCCGATAAGGTAAAAAGTTAAAAGTTAAAGTTGCTTCCACAATCAAGGCGATTTTACAGTTGTCTTGAGACAACCACAGGGGGGGGGTACACAGGTAAGGCCCGGTACGGCCCGGTAGATAAAAAAAGAGTCAATAAATTGTTCAATGATCCCACCTTGAGCCGGGTGCGAAGGACTCGTACTTGGTGCACGTGCGCCCTTCCCTTCCTCTCAGCGCGCTCCTCCAAGTTCTGAAATGGGGATCAGATCTGATTTTCACGTATTTAGTTGACCATGTGATGCGTTACTATTATAATTTTGAAATCCTCGAACCAAAATGTTAAGGAATCCTTATTCCGTACCTTGACTTCTCCGCGGAGGACAGCGATCGTTCCTCGAAGTGCTTTGTTTTCTTCTGCTAACTCTGCCAACTGATCCTCAAGCCCCTCCGCCGGTCGTTGCTGCTCCAATCTGGCTTGGACGGCCTCTTTTTCATTCTAAACTTTGACGTTGGGTCAGGAGTCATTAATGATTTGATGATAACAAACTTGTATGGAAACTTTTGACTGTTTATCTATTTAGTGATCGATCCATCGATTTATTATCGCTTATCGTGAGATTATTTTTCATTCCACGCGTAGCTGACCTTTTACAATCGTACGAGGGGCGGAGTTAGGGAAGAGGCCGGGAGGAGGCGGTAGATCAACTGTCCTCCTCCGCCCTTCCTTCTTCCCTCCTCTCTCCCAGACAATCAATAGCTCGCTAACCAGCGCAATGAGTTTGCTGAGCATTTCAAACGCACGATACCCTTTCTTTCTCAATCTCGGTCTTCATGAGTGATAGTGCAGTTGTAGTCTCCGATGAGAGCTTCTGAGAAAAATATGATATAATCATAAGATTTTAGGAATACCTTAACGGGTATCCTAATGGTATGCTAGTTAAACAAAGGTCAAATCGTCGAATAAAACTTACATTGAGCTCCTCTCGCGATGTGACGTGTCTTTCCACCAATGCGAGATAGTTTGCCCTCGATCTACGATAGTCTCTATTAATTTCCTCACGTGATCGTATGTGTCCAAGTCCCTGTGATCTCCCCTTAACTGAGCAGTAGAGGTCGCAATACGGGGCGGGCCATTCGGTTTCGCGCCGGGCCTCTCGCTCGGTGAATGAAGAATGAGTCGGCCCGATACCGGCCCCGAAAGGGCTCAGTGAGCAGAATCGCTTTTTTCAAAGAGTGTTCTGCCTTTTCTAAAACCCAATATGAATATCCTCACCTTTCAATGGTCATGCGTGCATCGTGTAGCGATGATTCCAGCAGGCGACCTTCATTGTCTTCGGCCTGCAGACGGTTATGTTCACTACGTAGTAAATTTGGGTGTTCACATTGTCCTAGATAGTTTTTTTAACTCGGAAGTAGTTTTCACAAAAATCGATACTTGTGACGTTCAAGAACGACTCTTTCGTGATGACTTGATTGCGATTATAGAGCATGCGTGCCTCACCTTCTCCTCCTTCTGCTGCTCTAGCAATTCGAACACGGTTTTGAGTGCCAGACTAGCGGCCCGCGAGGCGCAGTCCGCTTCGTGCCAAGCAGCAGCCTGAAGAAAACGTTTTGTTTCCTTTTTTCGTTGTTTTTCTTTTGTTATTTTTACTAAACCAAGCAATTGTCTTATGGCTTCTTTTGGTAATGGCAAAACCTATTGATTACAAAATCTGCGAAATATTCCGCGAAGTGGGTGACCTATGCTTGTAACAGTGAGTGCCAGACTAGCGGCTCTAGAGGCGACGTCAACCTCGTGCCATATGTGCACAATATTCATGGAGAGCAAATAAATCTAGAAACAACTAGCCTCCTTCTTCCTGTGCAGCATCTCAGCATCATCGACTGCCTTTTCAATCTTTTCGATAACCTTGTCAAGGCCAATTCCCTGAATCGAATATAATTATATAATTTAGGGATTATTAATTAGCTACATTTACGCGTCAAATATGTCTCTTCACCCATGAACATAGAAAGTAAGATAATTGTAAAAAAAATAAGATAACAATAATTTGGTTTGTTAATGAAATATTTAGCTCACCAGCAATTCTCTGGTTCGATGTTTCTCAGCCCGAAGCTTCTGAATGGAAAAAATGGAAAAATTTAGCATATTTTTAATGATTGAGTTGATTCTTTGGGCGATTAGAATCATTCAAAACGCGTATTATCGAAGAATAACTGATCCTTACCTTATTCTCTTTCTTGAGTAATTCATATCTTTGACCAGCTTCTTCCTGAAGTATTATACATTGTGCATCTTGGGAATAATCCCCTAAATTGGCGCCTAACTTCGTCGCTAGTCCTAGACTCGTCTCAATTTACAGATGTGATACATTATGCTAATAGTAAAAAGGAGCTCATACCGCATGCTGTTCCTCCTCTTCATCATCCTGTAGCACATCGATAACGTCGCTCTCCGTCGCTTCGACCATCGTTCTCTGTAATCTCTTTCTCATTCCGCAACACGTTGGGTTGATGCGCAATAAACATGGAACAGTGGGAACAGAGAAGGACAGCAAGTGAAGAAAGATAAGTGCAAAAATTTCATGATATAAACATATTTAGAAATGGTAGACATAGGGTAAAAAAGTCGAACTAGCATACCTCTCTCATCATCTGCTCTTCTTCTCTCTCGCTCTCCATCAGATCGTATTCGTTCATTCGACGACCAAAATTCGTCTGTAATCGAGCATCGCTTGCCACATGCGCGAGAACGGGGAATGAATAGACGGGGATTCCTCATTCTTCAAATGCAACTCACTACTTTCGGTCTCCGTGTGCTGATGCAGCCGTCCCATCGGAAGGACGTCTCCTCGCCCCAATCTGAATGGACACTTTCGGTGGGGAATATAAATAGTTCTAAATTATCTGGTACGCCGTACCCGGATTTACCGGTGTGGTCAACGATTACGTTTATCTAGTATTTTAAACTAAAATCCGCAACATACTCTTCGTAGGGCTCGAGGATTGCATCACTTTCCATGCAATACTCTCTAAAGGTAAGCGCAACATCCCGCGACCAATACCTGCCAGTCAAAAACTAATAAAAAAGACCCACCATGGTCCTCCCTATCTCTGGTGCGGGGAATGTACGCTCTCAGCTGTCTCTCAATCGGATCCACCTCTTCCACTTCTTCATACTCGATCTCTGCTACATCCATTAAGACCTGCAATCGGGATTCATTTTGTAACGCTATGACAATAGCTATGGCAATAACAATAACAATTTGGAATGCTATTACAATAGCTATGACAATAACAATAACAATTTGGAACGCTATGACAATAGCTATGACAGTAACAATTTGAAATTATGATGAAACTGAAAAGCACGCACACACGCGAAAAAAGCCCGCGTCGCGTATTGATTGATGCGATAACATGTCTCGGTGTGAATGGAGAAGTGGAAAAGAAGGAGGAAGGGGGAAGAGGATACAGGCCATTTGTGAGAAGAGGAAGGGGTTGAACAGGGGTGAGAGACAGTTTCTTTAACCGCATAAACACGGGTCAGTGTGAATGGCGAAGAGGAAAAGAAGGAGGAAAGGAAATGAAGATGGGATGAAGAAGAACGATTGGGGCGAATGGCAGAGAGCGAGGGAGTGAGAAGAGAATGTGGAGAAAGGATGAAGCGATTGGGGGCAGAACACGGAGAGAGATTGACGGTGGACGGGTGATGGGGTTTCTATAGTAATTGATTGAAAGCAAAAAACACGTGCCAGAGGCTGATGATGGAGACAAGATGGTAAAGGATGAAAGATGTGAATGGAGGGGGGAGAAAGAGGATAGAGGGGAGTGAGAAAGGTTCAGTGACACATGTGTTGATTGATAGTATAAACACGGGTCAGCAGAGGTAGTAGAAGGAAATGGGAAGAGAAGGAAGAGAATATGGGAGAGGAAGAGGAATGACCAGGCTCTCACACTTTTTCCTGATCTGTTACTGACCGACGAGAGAGCATTGCGAATGGGGATAGTTAAATGATAGTGCGTGAAGGGAGAATGATTGGGCCATTTGCCAGAGAGCAAAGGAGTGAGAAGACACGAGGGAGTGATTTGTTGGGGAACACGGGAAAGAGAAAGAGAGGGTGAAGAAAGCTCTCCTATCCATGTTTTGCGCATTGATATTCTAAACACGGGTGAGCCGAGGTATCTAGTAGCAGGAAATGGGAAGAGAAGGAAAAGAAGATAGGATGGACGAGAGGGTGATTGGAAAAGAAGTGAGAAGACACGAGGGAGTGATTTTGTTGGGGAACACGGGAAAGAGAGAAAGAGTGAGAAGGCAGTTTCGTCATTTTTGCAATATAGCTGGCCCGGCTTTCTCTACTTTCTTGCCGCCAGCCGCATAGATTTGGAGTTCAGTTTTTCAAACAGGTCATGCCGGTGGGCCTCACCTACAGGTGTCGGTCATTATCAAATGAAAAAATCGCTGGACGCTGATAGTGATCAGCAGGCGTTAATCGGGTAGATGGACTCCATTATCAGTGAGGGGACTTTTTGAGGGGAGGGGAGGACAGAAAAGGATGATAGATACTCATGGAAGATTCTATGGCATTACCCGCTTGCACTGATGACCTAAACATCACAGAGGAGGGGAAGTTAGGAAAATAGAAGAGAGGTAGTTAGAAAAAGAGGATGGGACTGAATGCGAGAAAGAAAGAGACAGAGAGGAACCAAAGGAGAGATCAGAGGGGAAGAGATGAGAGAGCGAGTAGATGGACTCCATTATCAGTGTAGCGATATGAATGATGGAGAGCAACCACAGGGGAGAAGGATGATTATATGATACTAAATGGGTCCGTTATCAGTAAATAGACTTGAAGATGGAAAGATGGGGGCGGATGGTGCATCAACAGTGATACGGGTGATAGGAAAAAAACTACATGGGAGAAGGATGCTAGGGCATTTACAATAGCAGCACTCATTGATTGCATAATCATAAATTTTGAGGAGATGAAGAAAGAAGAAGAGGAATGGGAAAGAAATCAAGAGGAGGGGAACTGTTGGAGAGATCAGCACTCTTTATAATATTAGATACCTGCATGATACCGATAAAGATTCTGGGTGACAAGAGGACGTTTCAAACGCACTTACTCAGAGAGGGAAATGGAAGATGGAAGATAATATATAGAAGAAGAAGTAAACGGCCATCTGGCGTCGTCTTCGGGCAGCAGAACGTAAAATAGTGATGAGAAGTCGAATAAAATTGGACTTGGAAAATATGGTATTGAAAATATAGGATGGAGTATATATCTTCAAGGTATTGGATGATTGCATCAAGTCCGTGGTACGAGGATTGTGAGGAAGACAAAGATGAGAGTGCGATGGCAAAGGGGAAAGAAAAAAGGGAGATGTGGGGAGGGTAGATGTGGTGGTTTCCATGCAGTCGCTTGTACAGAAATGGATCCAGTTAATCGAAAATGTGAATAATAATATTATCTTTGCTCTAAATTTTGTTGCTTAGAGGAATAATACGCCTTGTCCGCGATTATATTCAAAGCAATATCCACTTGCAGCACAGAAGAGAGACCATACAATACTTTATCAAATACAAAATACAGAAAGATTCGATCCAAGAATGCTGATCCGTGTGATCTCTCCATACCACTCTTCTCAACGGAAAGTGTTGCCCAGTGCAGCGGTGAGGACATCGATACGAGATCGTGCCTGTAAAAAGTACAGAAGTTACTATTATTTCTTCATACTTGTTCATACGATCCACTGGGTTCGCGATACTGAAAAAGGATCTGGCTAGTGATCTGCCTGACCTCCTCTCCCTTCCTCCTTCCCGGGTAATAGTAGACTCGCTGGCCAGCACATTTCGTTTGCTGATGTGAGCGTTCAATCATAGGTACGACAGTCACTTGCCTGTGTTAGTTCCATTGTCGATATCAGGTATCTTCGTCGCTCTTCATGGAGTTGTTCCTGAAACAATACGCAGTTACATCGAAGATCTATCATCAGAGGTCCTCACTTACCCTGAGCAAGTTGCATTCTTCCCCGGCTTGTCTACTAGTGGCTCTCATCTTGTCCTAAAACGAAATCAATAAATTAATTATGGAGGGATTGTAGAGAGCGCACAGGGCCCATGATCACATTATTATTTTTAATATTAGTATTTCACAAAATGTAACCTTACCAGTTCTTTTTCAAGATCCTTGATCAACTGCAAGTGGTTTTGCTCCAACATCTCGATATGGCAGATACGAGATAGAAGTTTCTGAAGTAAGTTAAAGCCGATAAAACATTGTATCGCTATGTATGTCAGAGTTATACAATCAAGGTTATCAACTCAGCAAAAAAAACAATCAATATCAAATCAAAATGCAATACCTCATTCTCGCCGCGCAGAACAGTATTCATCGCAAGTGCAGCATTGGCCACTTGCTCGTTCTGATCATTCATTGATTATTCTTTCCCTTTTCAATCTCTAAGAACTCTTTCATTGAATTATCTATTTGGCGTTCTGAATATTTTTGCTTTGGACCAGCCGTAACAAAACTCTCGACAATAAGTGACAACTTCTTGGAGAAAAGAGACAACTGCTAAGTCAGAGAACATGTTGCGAAATAGTTATTTTTCATATTTTAATATTTCGGCTCCGAACTCACATGCTTCGCCACGCTCAGTTGACTGCGGAGAACGGCCGGATCACTGAAAAGCATTCGAATTTCGAAAATTGCTTCGGAATTTCAGCTCAAAAATCTAATTTACTACCTCTCCTCATCCTCCTCCCAAGTCACATTGGCGCCCATGTTGATCTCACGAGCAGCAGCCAGCAGCTGCTCTGGTAGCTCATGATCGAAGACTGAAATCATCAATGGCAGATTAGCCAATGAATATCTACGTGATATTACTCATTGATTCTCTGCAAAGGCCAATGGTAGATTGATCAATCTATCATTACTCCTAAATAAAGGAGAATGTCCTCCCTGTGTATGTGTGTATGTTTGTCCCGGCGAGAGTGGCAGAGAAACTCTCGGGGGGGGGGCAGAGACGCAGAGGAAACAAGTGTAAACAAGTCGGGCGCCCCCACCTCAAGTACCGTATCCATAACTACCGTACACCTACAGTAACCCTGACTACCGTACACCTACCGTAACCCTAGAGTAACAAAACTGTCGGGAAACTTCCAGAACCTTCTAGAACATTCGAAATTGAAGAGAAAGTTCCAGAACCTTCTAGAA
>LS485252.1:117875-164834 GCA_900490705.1 Pristionchus arcanus
CATCTTCTAAACAATGTGTAAGATGGTGAAAAGTGATTTTACTTCGAATAATCTAATTTGCATGCGAAAACATGCCGGCAAAAAATAATGCAGAGGGGCGGATTCGAACCCGCGTCGCCGATTGCATGCTAGAAAATGCTCTGTTTGACAACATTCGGCCCCCTGAACCTTGTAATAAAAAATTCTAGTCGATGTGAAATTTAAATGCGCATCGAATGCGTTAAAGGATTATGTGTACAAATGAAATCTTGATGGAGAAAAAATTCAAAACCTAAAAAATGCACTTTTTACACGCTAACTTTATGCAAATTAGTTGAAACTTCACCAAAACTTAGGTTTGGGCATATCTTTTGATGCTCTATCGAATGGTATGTCCCACGAGGGTCAAAGTTAAAATTTATTTTTCATGCATGACATGCATGGATCAACATGAAATTTTGCCGGAGGCATACCTGACCCCTAGGGACTACCCACAAAAAATTTCAGCTCGATCGGAGCATTTTGAACCATTGTGCCACCCCCCGTTTGGGGATGTCCCGTTCTTACAGAGAACGCGTTTTAACCCAGATCTAGATCGAAAAGCCAAGATTCCCTTCGATAGATAAAAGAACAAACCCAAATGAATGAACAAGCTCATTACTACTTACAATAAGCCAATTAGCTAACTCATTAGGTTAATTAATTAACCAATAAATTATTAAATAATTAAACCCACTTCTCTCTCTGCTGCTGCACAAATATCTTCACACACGCCCATTCAACAATCAACTATTGAACTAATTAACCTTTTTCCTAATTAATACCCGATATTAAGATAAATAAATCATATCATACTCCTTAATAAAGGAGAGATGTCTCCCTGTGTGTGTTCCTGTGTTTGTCCACTATTGCGAAAGTCACGTAGGCAGGTCGCGAAAGTAAACAAGTGTAAACATGTCGTGCGCGTTTTTGATATTACGAAATGAACTAGAGGCTGATCGAGCGATGGTGAAGCCTACTAGCCGATGAGAACCCGCCGAAGGCGGGGGCGAAATCGGCTGGTATTTTAATAAATAAATACTTAAATAAATAATTAAACCCACTTCTCCCTCTGCTGCTGCACGAATATCTTCGTCGGCACGTCGGGAATCAGGTAGTCGACGATCGTCTTGATCAGGAACACCACGTGCTGGAATGGGGGGATTGAGAGATTGATCTTTGATCTTTAGTTTATTCTTTTTTAACATTAAATAGGAAGACCATTTGCGGGAAATGGAAAATTAAAAATTGATCTTTGATCTTTCGATTTTGGCATTTCAGCGGAATTTTCGACGATCATGGAGACCGCGGGGAAGAAGCATGAAGGACATTAGTATTTGCCACCGAACAGTGCGAACTTAATGTTAGCAAACTCATGCGCGGCAGTGGTCGAAAAGTCATGTCAACTGGATTCTGTCGCCGGGCACCTAGGCCTATATTTTCGGATGTTTTCGGGCGCATAGACCTAAAAATGACCAAAAAATGCTTGCACACTTGGTTAGAACACTTGAAACTTCAACTTTTCGGGCACCTAGACGAAAATTTTGCCCGACTTTGTCGGGCACCTCATGTTGATGTTGCCATACTTTTCGAACACTGATGCGCGGAATAGTTCTGATAGAGACATCGTGAAGCAGAAACCGAACTATGTGTTTACTAAAGATCGATCGGGCTCAACTTTCTCTATTGCAGACTCGGCGATCCATGTTTCACAAATATTACAGGTTATGTTTCATCCTATCCTCAAACCCCGGAGAACATTTTAGGTCATAGTTTGACTATTTCACGCAGGAGAAACCCAGAATCAATTATAAAAACATCAAGAACCTTACTCCTATAGCAGTCATTTCGCCGACAATAAAATCAGTTTCCAATCAGTTTCATTGAGTATCATACCTCGGTACCGTAACCCCCTTTAGAATACCATACCTCAAAGACGACGATGAAGGCCAGCCGCATGACGAATACCTTATCATTTCTATGTTTCATCCTATCCTCAAATCCCGGCGGAAATTTAAAATTGTGTTATGATTGCCTCACATAGGAGAACCTAAACAAATCAAAACCAAAACACAGATCCAATACCAGTATTTTTCGCCAACAATAAAATCAGTTTCCAATCAGTTTTATTGAATACCGTACCTCAAAGACAACGATGAACGCCAGTCGCATGACGAATACCTTCCTATATCCATGTTTCATCCTATCCTCAAATCCCGGCGCACATTTATAATTTTAGTGGGGAGAAGTTACGTTGGAGAAACCCAAAAATCAATAAAATCAGTGTCCAATCATTTTCATTGGCTACCGTACCTCAAAGACGACGATGAACGCCAGTCGCATGACGAATACCTAGCTGTGTTTACATTCCCAAAACGATAACATCCAAACCACCACACCTATTACATCATTCCTCACTCCTCAAAAACATATAAAAACAGCTACCGTACCTCAAAGACGACGATGAAGGCCAGCCTCATCACGAATACCTTCCAGAAGTCCTCCGAGTACGAGTACGAATTGTTCTCCTCGCACTCCGTGTAGCTGCAGTATTCATATTCATATTGTATTCATATTGTATTATAGTATTTATACTCTTCCAGCGTTTAAAAAAACATAAACCGTCTCACTTTTCGCACTTTTCACTTCTCACACTGTTCGCTAAACTTTTTTTTATATTTGGCTCAACTTTCAAACGTAAGCAATCAATAACAAATAGTGTATTGCTAAATCTGCGCAGATTAGCTAGAAAAAATATGATACCAATACCAAGCGCATTCGAAAAAAGGGAGCTTCTTCGATTTTTGTACCAGCGCAGAGTATTCCCTCCCTACCATTCTCATTCCCCAGCACTTCCGCATTCGTAGCGGTTGACGCCTAGGCCATAAACCGAAAAAGTGTCGAAAAAAAACACTAACTACGTCTTGTTGATGCCCATGAAGTCGACAGTCGGCGAGGCATTGTACACCGTGCACGGTATCTTGCGGAAACCGCGGAATCTGCAAAACTAAGCGTTTGAAAATAATAGTAAAGGCGCAATCAAGGGCACTTCTCTGTTTTTTGGCCCAGCCGTTTCTCGCAGAGTATTCCCTCCATACCATTCTCATTCGCCACCCCTTACACATTTGGAGCGGTTTTTGCATGGGCCAAAAACAGAGAAGTTCCCAATCAAGGAAAGCTAGGCTCGTCGTGCTGGAAAGAGCGCCAATGCGCATCTGACGATTCGCAATTCGACCCTCACAATTTGCGTTTCACCGCGTTCATTTCTTCCGGTGAATTTTGAAATTCACAATATACCGAACGTGTGTTTCTCTTAACACTCTGATGATTCTTTCGTCAGTCAGAGAAAGTGAGGGCGCATTACGAGATGGGTGAGGCATACCATCCAACTGTCCTTTCTCCTACCGGAAGATAGTTACTGTATTCAGCACTCATTCTCACGGTTTCCTACTGTATTTAACAGCATTTGGCAGCACAAATTTTACTGTTTTTTTCTCAGCCCTAAGTCGGCTCCTAAGAGGCCGTGCAACGCCCACTCACCTGCAGTCTGTGACGCTATCTGCCAGCGTCTTGTTCGCCGACCTAATCTTCGACGCGTCGAAGTGCGACAGCGACCACTCGAGGTAGCCTGCGAGATTGGAATACTGTATGGATACTGTAGCCGGGGTGACGACATGGCTGCTAATCTAGCAATTGCAAAAGAAGCTAGAGATTTCCTATAGCATGAAGAATCTTTTCTCTCGCACTTAGGAGTACTGTATCCCGGAAAGGTGGGTCTCTTTTCGTAGCGAAGGATTACGGGATGGTTATCCTCCCCCTAAGGTCTCTAAAACGTAGTGAGTACAAGACCTCTCCCCATGAAAAAAAAAGAAAAAAATATGTTTAAAAAATCTTCCTACGTTCCTAATCATTACAGTAACCACACATTACCGTACACCTACCGTACCCAATGCATACCTTTCAAATTGCCCTTGTGCGTCCACTTGTAGTAGGAGCGCGGCACGAAGTCGGAGGTGAACGCGATCACGAACGCCTGCGAGGATTTGGGTTTCACTCATTAGCCATATGTTGCGTGTTACGCATTTTCCTTACAATTAATTTTGTCCTATTCGTATACTGTCACCAAGATGTTGGATAAGAACTGCCGAATCTGTTGCCATATCCCTCGATCCCCTCCACTCCCTCGTCCCTCAATCCCATTTTCTCACATTTATTGTTAAAAATGCTTAAAAGGCGACATTTTTGCATTAGAGCACTCACATTCACTGTCACCGATATATTGCTCAAGAACTGCAATATCTGCAGCCATATCCCTCTATCCCCTCACGTCCCCTTCCATCCCCCCCCTCCCATCCCTAACATACACTTCACATAACGACCAACCACTCACATTCACTGTGACCGAGATATTCGATAGGAACTGCAGTATCTGCAGCCATATCCCGATGTTCCTCGACTGCGCGGGCATCGGCCGCTGCGTGGACACGAGGAACTTGTACGCGTCCATTCGGATCTGGCAATTTGTATTATTCAGTATTATTGAGCTAATTTTAGAACCGGAGCCCACGGATTATTGACACATGGAGCCATCTCACACTCAAGTTAGGCCTTGATCTGCCTGTTCCACATTTTTGATCATAAACAAGCTGAATCGTCTACGAAATCGGTCAACCTATCGTGAATATCACACACAGGTGCAACACACGCGCGCAAGTTCCTAATGCCACTTCGTGAGCACAATTTTTAAATAATATAAATATTTGCAGATCCATTCGGATCTGCAAATATTTATATTATTTAAAAATTGTTAATTGTTGAAAAATCAGACGGCCTTACATTGAATATTTTTGATTTATCACACACAAGTCAAGCGCGTGCAACCGCGTTGGTGATGAGACATTTCGAAAAAACAAAAGCGAAAAAAGACATTTCGAAAAAGGACGTTTCGAAAAATTCACTTCGAAAAAGGACGTTTCGCAAAATTCACTTGGAAAAAATACGATTGGGAATTATATTTTCGATAATATATTTTGAGATTTTTATTCTAAAATGGTTTCTACTCGTCATAGAAATACTAATTTGTGAAAAAGAACTTCTCGAAAAGCTAGTTTTCGAATTGTTATCTTTCCAATGGAATTTTTCGAAACGTCCTTTTTCGAAAAATAATTTTCGAACCGTCCTTTTTCGATTTATTTTTTTCGAAATGTCTTATCACCACCGCGTTCTGCCTATTTCACATTTTTGATCCTAAACAAGCTGAATCGTCTACGAAATCGGTCAATCCATCGTGAATATCCCGAACAAGTGCACTACGCGCGTACAAGCTCCTCGCATCCACTGCGTGGACACGAGGAAATTGCACGCGTCCATCCGGATCTATTAATGTTTTAAATTAATTTAAATATTATTAAATAAATATGATGTAAATTTCAATCTGTATCACACTTATGTTCTATTCCCCATTCCTCAATTATTGCATTGGCAAATCCATCGTGGATTTCACAAACAAGTGCAGCATCGAACTCCCGTGCTCCACATTCAAGTTGGGTGATTCAGAGCTAGGATTCATCAGCAAAGGAATTGCCGAAATTCGTTACGAATAGGTTGAACAGTTTTTTTTGGGTGAAGGTAGCCCGATTGTCATTGAAACTTTGCACAATCTCACGATCAAGTCAAGTGCGTGCAACGCCGATCTGCCTAATCGTTTTGAATTTGTGAAATGGGTAATACGAATTGTAATATCGGAAAAATCGCTATTGCCCAATTCACAGCTGCTATCAAAAGTATGTGAAACTCCGATCGCACATGTGCTGATCATGAACAAAAATCTACGTGCTTTCAATGATTGTATTTTCGATTAACAAAACCTTGGTGTTATTCTGCCATACTACTACCCTACCGTACCCCACACCATCTACACTCTCACCTCCATGATGTTATTGACGAGGGCGAAGAGGGGCGCCAGTGGAAAGGCGGCAACGAACAGCGTGATGAAGCCGAATTGAATCACTGGAAAGGGGGTGGAGTTAGGGAAAGGGGCGGAGCTAGGAGAACGCATATCGTGGTTAGATAATGCCTGGTTGGTTTGTTTTAGTATTGAAACGGAGTACAGACGCAGATCGTTGGCATCGGATGCACAGCTGCCATTAAGATTAGCAGGAGCATGGATCTGCCAGGATATTCTCCTAGAACACATCGAATAACGACGGGTTGCAAAAAAATTGTAACGGGGACCGATTGTCAATCGGTGACCGTGGAACTTTCATTGATACTAAAATCGCCAGGAGCACGAATCCGCCAAGACACTCTGGCCTCTATTAGATTTTTTTCCAACCGATCGTCTATCCCTATTGCGCTTCAGCAGATCACAGACAGAATAAGGTGCTGTTGAAACACAAATGGAAGGTGAAACAAGAAAAATCTTTTTTCACCTATCTATCTCTAACCGACGATAGAGCATCAGTGTTGAGCGCGAATCACCAACGACAGATTTTGCGGGGGGTACAAGCGGGAGTTTTTGGGGGGTACAAGTCTGAAAAATCAGAATTTTCGCCTAATTTTCGGGTGCTCGAAGGTCCAATCGCGGGGGTACACACTAAAGTTGGAGGGGTCACTCAACACTGTAGAGCATGCTAAATCGAGAGAGTCCCTCCCACTCACCCATCTCCAGCTACATTCACGCTTCAACCACTCTTTAACATGCATTCTCTGCATTCTTGCGCAGTAATGAACAGTACGATTATTACTAAACATTGGCATTGAACTACAAATTACAGGCTGCAGGCTACAGACTACAGTCTCCCACTCATACATGAAAAAGCTAGCCGAAAACTACCTGGAATTTGAAAACATACCCCGCTTTCGAGGTTTCCGTTAACAAAACATGTAACTTACGATTCACAAACACATTAGTCGATTTCCAAGGTCTTTTTCATAAACATACCCCGCTTTCGAGGGATTTTGTCACATAACTTTTTCATGTATGCTCCCACTCACCCATCTCCAGGTACTCGTCGAACAGCCACTGCTCGTACGTCGGCGACAGAAAGTAGTCCTCCTCCCATCTGGAAATGAGGCTACCGTAATCTTTATTGATTTTTCAAAAACATTCCCTCCCCCTACCATTCGAATTCCCAGTACTTCAGCTAGGAGAGAGTTATATTTTTGTTATGGAGTCTACAACTACGACGAATCGTACACACTGGAACATTAGCCAATTCATTTGATGCGCGAAACCCGGATCTCGCAACCGCTTTGACACACAATTCGGGCTGGTCTATCCAACTCCTCGTCTAGTCGCTACCATGCCCCTACCTTACTTCTCCAATGGCTACCTCTTCGTTGCGATCTCCAATTGTCGCAGCCAACGCGTAAGTCTAGCGTATCCGTTAGTCAATAGATGGTGGATGATAAAGTCACCATCATCAACCCTTCCCCTCCTCTCGCGCTACCACATGCTCTACTGAGTAGACACCACACGTATCCGTTATCACACCCCAACCCTCCCATACCGTAACCCTCCTACTATCCATCGACTACCGTACTCCTACCATTCCCCTACCGTACCCCCTACCGTACCTCTTCGCTCCGATCTCTCCCAGCTTCTCCTCCTTCGCATTCCTCTCCCGCTTCGAGGCCGGCACGAGGAACTGCCACTGCCGGATCAGCTTCATGATGAACCTGGAATGGCATTCTCTGACTCTACTTTTTCACAATGCTCTCTCATCGATGGCAGTGCTTGTCCTATTTTTCAGCGATTCACCAAGTTGCAGCTCGCATTCCGCACGCTATCGTGTACTGCTAGATGTCGTGAGGAATACAGTGACATAGACAGGATATCTTTCAATATTCGAGCTCGAATTTTGTTTTTTTTCAAATAAAATTTATCCAATACTATCGCATAACCGCCACTTGCCTTTAGCAGTGTTGATGAAACCTAAAGGAAGTGGGAGGACGCGACATTCGAAAGCTAGGGAGGTTTGGATATTTTCTCAGAATTCTCAGCACTTTAAGATTTTCGAAAGTCGCGTTCGCATTTCACCCGCCCCCCTTCTGGCAGCATCAATCGAGAATGTTAATGCAAAGGAGATTGTGTATTCCAATAGGAAAATGAAAAGCAGGGATCGAAGCAGTGGTCGAAAAGTCATGTCAAATGGGTTTTGCCGTCGGGCACCTACCCCTATTTTTCAGCACATTTTCGGGCACCCAGACCTTAAAAATGAAATAAATCCAACTTTTCGGGCACATCACATGAAATTTTGCCCGACTTCATCAGGCACCTCATGTAATTTTTGACATACTTTTCGACTACTGGATCGATGAGTGATCGGTATTATTTTTTTAGGACTATCCAGCTCGCGAATATTTAGAATTCGACAATGGGAGGCTTTTCGATTGGTTCGTGAAACACCATAGTGATGTGATGTTTTCAAAAATCAGCTAATGTTGCGGGGCAGCAGACAAAATAAATATTAATCGATTACGGTGATCCACGGACTCCCTACATCTTTCAAGCCTACTGCAAACCCGCGCGACGAATCCCGGTCAGAATACAGTATCTATCGATTACGGTAGCATCTAATCAATAGTCGATTACAGTAACCCACGGATATCCTAGCTCCACAAATCCGGAGAAGAACTGCCGGCCGCACATGATGATCGCCAGCTGGATGACCAGCTCATCGAAGCAGCCGACCGCGTCGCAACCTGAGTGAGAGAGATCAGAGATCAGGGATCAGAGATTAACGATCAGAGATTAACGATCAGAGATCGCATATCAATGGCGCGTTGCATCTGTTCGGGGTTTTAAATCACCTAGTTGCTTGATTTAATTGAGAAACTCATTGTGACTTACATTGTTAATCATTGTTGATCAAATTGCCTTAGTGCGCAAAGAATGTAAGGTCACGCTGGAACGTGGATGTGCCTTCCACATTTTTGCATATTTTAGCTGGTAAATCTCAAACTAGGCCAAAATTAAGCGTCGCAGCATGAGATCAAAGATCAGATGTTGCACCATCATCGTGATCTAGTTGCTCGAAATTTTTTTATTTGGGAAGGCTGGCCATCAATCAAACATTCCCATTGAGCAAAGAATGTATGCTCATGCTAAAACGAGAATGTGCCGCTTTCAGAATTTTGCACATTGTTGCTATTTTTCTCTACCTAAGTCATTGTTTAACTATTTTTAATACTCAAAAATCAAATAGTAAAGGTTATAGAGAAAATATGTTGTATCATGAGAGTGGTCGAGTTGTTAGTTGATTTGTTCTTGTTCGTTGATAGGTCACCAATCAAACAATCCCATAGCCCCCGGAATGTAGGGGCGAGATGGAACGCGAATGTGCCGTGTGCTGATATTTGCACATTTTCGGTCGTTTTATCTCAAACTAAGCAAAAATTGAGCCTTTTCATTGCGTCGCAACCTGAGATCAAAGATCAGAAATGAGCATTTTTCATACCATCCTAGTTGTTCGATATTTTGTTTTATTTTGATGGACTAGCGGTCACCAATCAAACAATCACAATATCCCCGGAATGTATGATGAAGCTGGAACGTGAATGTGCCTTTCACATTTTCGCTTGTTTTATCTCAAACTAGGCCAATGACGTGCATTTTTATATGCTCACAGCTCCTTTCTCCGTCTGACGATAGAACGTGGGAAAGTGAGAGACGGAAATAGATAATATTTTAAAATATCTCACTGTCCAGCTGCGTTCCATTAATCGTCAGCGCGCCGCCCGTCCTCAGCACATTCTTATCATCCCGGTACTGGAAGGTGGGCAGCTGGGACAGCCTGCAATAAGTCGTCGCTAACGAGCGCAAGTCTGCGACGCGTCGTCGGCTAGTAGTGGAACGGGAAAATGTTGTATTACTTTTTTTCCAGGACTTGGAACTGACTACTATTGGTGTGGCATTCCATTTTCAACGTACATAAGTTGCTTGAAACGAGAATGATAAAGGCACATCGGAACAAACAAAAAAAATAAATGAATCAACTCACAGTCCCTTGAAGAAGGCCACGTAGAACAGCGAGGAGTAGTAGTTGACGAATTGGAAGAGGAAGACCTGCAGAGATCAAAGATCAACGCTCAAACTACAAGCACCGTATGAATCACAGAGGACATTTTGGGCTGCTGTGATACCACCTTTTTTCGCTCTTGCGAAGAGCGCTTTTTAAGACATATTCCGGCTTGCTTACTTCTAGTTTCACCCAATCATCTTCACCCAGACAAGCAAGATCATCCTTAGTTATCACATGAAACGTTGGAGAAAAATAATACTAAAAAACACAAAAGAGATCGCAATTCATCCTTCATCATCTTGACCATCTTGAGCTAATACTAGAGTAAAGGCCAAAGAAAATCAAATATCAAACTCCAAAGATCAAAGATCAAACTACGAACCTTGATCGTGAACGAGTTGTCGAAGTCGTTCTGCGTGCGCGGGCACTCCCAGCGCGTGAGGATCAGCGCGAGGAAGTAGTAGACCTGAGCAGAGATCAAAGATCAAAGATCAAACAACAACTACAAATCATCAGGGTGTTGCAATCCTAGTATGATTAGTGTCAATTGTTGTGAAGCTTGCACCATCGCAGAATTGAAGAACAGCTGAATGTCGGAAAGGTCACTAACCTACGAAACCGAACCTCACCTAGCAGGACAAATTCACCTTTTTGTGATTTTAATAGCGTACAAATCATCTGTGCCGGTTAATCATTAAAGTACTAACAATAAGCCTGGCGGGATATCGCGAGAGTTGTGCCTATTATTGTAGGGAGTGATCTGATTGAAGAAGAGACTAATGAGAGGAAGGTCAACCACCTATGAAACTGACGCTGAGCTAACGCACCTTCTTGCGTTTATGCGTAAACAATTTGTGTCGGTTTACCATCATACGCTAATGCTGACGAAATATCGTGAGATTGGTGTCTGTTATTGTGCACTAAATATCGATGGACGAATTAAAGAACAAACGAATACCAGATAGGTCACTAACCCATGAAACCGACCCTCACCAAGCAGAGCTAATTCACCTTTCTTTGATTGTAGAATATCATTTACAGCTTTTATCTACAGAAATATTTGTACTGTGCCTCTTCCTTCCAACCCGGCGCTTCTAGCTCACACCTTTTCATCAAGTCGTCCACTCCCATAGTCGAGACAAAATTGCTTGAGGAATCTCGTCACTTCAAACCCGGCGCTTCTACCTCACACCATTTCCTCAAATATTTCACTCACATAGTTCATAATCAGGATGACGATCAGATTCAGCAGCGCTGCAGTGATGTTCACGACGTAGAAGGACGTGTTGCTCTCGTACTCCTGCCTGAATCAGGGGGTAGGTCAATATCCCTACCGTACTCCCTGAGCTATACAGTACGCTCGCCTGAATCAGGGACACACTATTTTCATTGTGATTGCGCCTGTTTCAGACCACTATTTTTCCCGGTTTACTATGATAATGAATGATCAGGGGCGATCAATATCCCTACAGTATGCCCTCAGTCATACTGTACTGAATGCCTAAGAATTCCGCAACCTCATTTTGCATGCACTCTTACACATAGTTCATGCACTCACGGGCTGAATCAGGAAGCCCTACCACTTGCTACCGTAATCTACCGAATTCTAACCTATTATACCGTATTCTAACCTAATCTACCGAAATCTACCGTATCCAACTCACTGCTGCATCAGTCCCATCATGATCGATCGATACACGACCATGCCGAACACGACGCCCATCACGAGGAAGATCTGCAAAGGAGTACGGTAGTCCTACCGTAATCCACCGAATACCATCTGCCACACTTCCCCTGGCATGACAAGTTCCCATTTGGACCATGAGTAGAGATGACTTTTAGAAGAGATCAATGCCATTTGGAGATTGTAGCAGAGGAGTAAAGTAAGACTACAGCAACCCACAGGATCGCCGTCTCAAGACTATAATAATCTACGGAAGGATCGAATACAAACAGTAGTTGAGCCCCGACTGTTTCCTAACACACCGTAATCTACCGTATACTCACAAAAGCTACTTAGCCCACTGTATTTTCATCTCTAACTCATATCTTACAGTTGAAAAATCAGTTATTGATCGGTCAGCTACCGTAACCCTCACTTACAAAGAACAGTACTGTGACTCCGCTGGCGATGAAGTTGAAGCACCACTTTTTACACTAATCTACCGTCTGCAAACTACGACCACTACAGAAACCCACTGTATTTTCATCTCTAACTCATATTTTACAGTTGAAAAATCAGTTGGTGATCGCTCAACTACCGTAATCCACTCACAAAGAACAGGACAGTCACGCCGCTGGCGATGAAATTGAAGCACTTCTTCTTGCTCGTGAGGTACGGCTCCGCCTTCTTCGTGATCGGATTGTACTTGGTCGTGTTCACGCGATACTGGAACTCCGGTCGGACGAGGTCCTGAGAGGATGGATGTGGGTTACGGTAGAAGCGATTACGGTAAGATTGGCCAGCCCTAGGACTGGTTTGATGGTACACTAGGTCCTGCTAAGCGCATGGTGTTGCGTAGGAACGAGCGGAAGAAAAGAAGGAAATTGCGTAGCCATTCCATTTTTGATTTCCGGTTGGCAACATTATTTGTGTTTCAAGAACAGTTCTTAGTAATCCGAAAGACGAGATCGGGAATGTTTTCATAATCGAGGGTAGTAAAAGCAAAACAATTTCATCAATTTCTTGCCCATAGTTGCTACTGCAATTGGTGTAACATAACTCGGTGCCCAATCAAAAATCGATACACAGTTCTCACCTCCTCAAAAGTGCCCGTTAAGAGCTACGGGGCTGCGAGTATTTTTTGGACCGTAATCAACCCGTTCCGTAACCACCCCAATCGATTTCGGCCATCCAGTCACCAATAAGACTAGTCAGTGGTCGAAAAGTTACGTCAACTGGGTTTTTGCCGTCGGGCACCTAGGTCTTTTTTCGGTCACGTTTTCGGGCACATAGACTTAAAAATGGCAAAAAAATTGCACAATTGGTTAGAACACTTGAAAATTCAACTTCTTGGGCATCATTTCGGGCACCTAGATCAAAAAAAAAAAAAATTTTGCCCGACCTTATCGGGCACATCATGTTGATGTTGACATACTTTTCGATCATTGAGACTAGTACTCACCTCCTCAACGGCGAAGTCGAGAAGGCCCCACTTCCAGGCGACCTCGGCGTGGTATCTGCAACACACTTTTTGATGAAATGACGACGTCGAATTCATTATCACTATGTTCATTCTTCTTTTTTTCTCAAACGAGCCCAACGAAGATCTTCGAAAACTCTTTTCCTAGTTAATAGGGAAACCGTGTAACCGGGAACTCGCTAGGACTGCACGACACAAATGTTGCCGGTATTTGTAATCAATAATTGTCCGTTTATTCTTTTTCTCAAGACGAGATCGAGAGAGTATCTTCGAAAAATATTTCCCGTATTCAATAGAAACCCGTGCACCCGAGATCTCGCTAGGACATGAATTTTACAGGCTAGGCTCAAATATAGTTCGAAGTCGTGGCTCCTCGTTTCCACCTACTGCCTTTTTACAGGCTACAAACTACAAAGATCAAAGATCAAACTTCAACCAACCTCTTCCACCCTTCCAGGAACAGCGACGCCCACACGCTCATCAGCGCGGCGAAGACGACGGTGGCCGCGTTGTCGAAGAGGTACGTCACCTGAGCAAGACAGGAGTCGAATCTTGTATCACAAATGACACGAACAACCCACAATTTGACATTTTCGGAAACCTATCCAACCCACATTTTGTCTGTGCAGGGTACAAATTTTAAAAAAAAAGCAACCAACATTGGTTTTGAGAACCCCAAGTAATCGAGCCGTGACACCTGAGCAAGAGCAGAGCATAACACGAGCACTGGTGGGCTTTAATCCGCTAGTTTTCGGGGCTCCCGCAGGTTTGGAGCGATTTTTTCATGGTGCCTCCGAAAATCGTTAGCCATTTCTCTTACATTAGGTTGCCCCGCACCCTCTCATTCTAGCGAAGACAATGCCCAGCAATGGGGAGACGGCTACTGAATTATGGCTACGGAAAGGGAGCAAATTTCTTCTTTGTTATTATTTCTATCTGGAAGCAGACCGTATCCTCGGATGCATCATGCATGCCTGGCGGAATTAGTCATGCGTGTGCGGCAGCGAGTTCGAGGGTTTGAGAAAGTGCACCCTTTTTAAATGTTCCAATTTGATTACTATGTTTTTATTGCGCAGCCTCCGTGAATCACAAAACGCATTTTCCAAGTGACTTGAGCTATCCGTGAAACATAAACCATACATTTCCTCAGTTGCCGCAAAAGAGAGCCGAGATTTGTAGGAACGAAGAGGGGGTAGTTCAAGCAATTTCCCTACCACAACAAAATATTACCTGGGCCTTGAAGCACGATTTGGACAGCGGCTCCACCGAGCAGTACCCCGTGCACAGCGGGCACTAACTTTCACATCCCTTTTCACAGTTATTTCTTGCTTCTCATCCTATCTAGTGTCCCATACATATAGTCTATTTGTATACAAAATTCTAAGTAATACCTGCGCCTTGAAACACAATGTAGGCAGGCAATTTCCCTACTATTACAGTTCAAGCAGCCTCCAAACCAAATTAAACTCATACCTGGGCCTTGAAGCACGATTTGGACAGCGGCTCCACAGAGCAGTACCCCGTGCACAGCGGACACTGGTACGTCGTGTTCGCGTGGCACACGTCGGTGCTGTAATTTGAATATTATTATTATTTTAGAAAAAAAATTTAAAACATCAAAATACACGTTTCCCTGTTGGTACATAACCAGCTACGCGCCAGTAAAAATAATTGATCTATGATGCGCATTCTAAAACAATCATGAACCTAACGAAGACTCGGCCATGCGATAATCGCGTTTCGCCCTGTCTACATTTCGACACTGGAACAACTTTGACAATTTGATTGCCAAATTGTTTAGAAAATATTTAAAAGCGAATCTTCCGATTCTTCCTCTGTGCCTCACGATAGCTTCCTAATAGTTAAGTGGATCACTCCAAAAACAACCCGCAGTGTATCCTACCGTACTCCATGTTCTTTGCCTCAGATTACCGTATCCCGCGCTACCGTACCTAACTTCATCACCTCCAAAAAGAGTAGCATGGCTTTCCACACCCCCTACCGCACTCGGGTTATCATCTACCGTACCCCCACCGTACCTGACGTCATCATCTCCAAACTGGGTCCATCCGAAGAAGAAGCAGCAGAGGCCGATGAAGGCTGCCGGGTACAGCGTCTTCGTGTAGTAGCCGAGCCACGCAAAGTACAGCCCGATCTTCGAGCCGAAGTACCGTCTGCAAATTGGTATATGAGTATATTATGAAACACGAAAAAAAGCTTGCTAAAAATGTTCTAAAGGTCTACATTGGCTTAGGCACTTTAATGCATCAGCGGCGTCATTGCTCCATAAGAACCCATAGATACCTTGTTTCACCACTTGCTATAAGCTCAAGCCGATGCACCGTCTGCGAATTAATAAAAAAAAAAGAGATAATAGATGACCGAACTTCGCTTCCCCCATCCCCATCCCCTATTCGCGCTCATTCACAGCTCTAAGAGCAGACAAGAATGCACGAAGTGATTGTGTGCTTCACGCTGCTTATATAATACAGAACTTCCGCGGCGTTCAATTGACGATGTTCTGCAACTTGAAAATCAATTTATATTCGCAGCAGCAAACTCATGTTTCGTCAGATTCATATTACTTGAAAGGTACTTCCTCATCGATTCTATCCGAGCCTCCCGATTCAACATCACATAGCTAAAAATGAGTTTCATCGATGCGATATGATCACAGAATGTGCTTGGCCGTCAGTATTATGTACGATGCCGTCGCAAAAATCACCACAATCACTTGATTGCAAACTGCTCCATTCCCGCGTCCTCATCAACCGCTTGACGCCTCTACTGTCCTCCCTACAGAATTCACCGTACCCTTTCGGAACTCCTATCGTACTCAAATCGAAAGTCGTACTCACTTGATCAGATCGAGCGGCTGGTACTTGCCCACATTCCTCCAGCTGGCCCAGCACGTGTACAGTAGCCATACCGTACCAGTAGCCTACCGTACCCATACCCCCATCCTACCGTACTCCTATCGCTACCGTACTACCCTCATTTACATCCTGCAGTACTCACTTGATCAAATCCAGGGGCTGGTACTTGCCCACGTTCCTCCAGCTGGCCCAGCACGTGTATAGCAGCTCCCGCTGATTGCGCCCATTCACGTTCGTGTCGGCCTCCATTTCCGCGCGGGACCGCAGTTGCTGCAAAGGGAGGTTACGGTAGGGTTACGGTAGCCAGACAGATATTGATTAGGAGAAGTAACCATAACATTTTCATTTCCGCGCGGGACCGCAGTTGCTGCAGGAAGGGATTACGGTAGGCTGAGAGTACGGTATCAAGATTGATTGCTTGCATGTGCTTCAGGATCCTTTTTAACCAGGAACACATTTTTCGCAAATTTCCGCGAACGATCACATTTGCGCTTCATCACCAGTACATGAACACGGGAAATCACAAATCTTTAATGCGAAGTCTCTCTCTTAGACACATAACAAACATGAGACTATCAATTATCGATTATCTCTCGTACCTGCTGCAGCTATCATTTAGGTACGGTACCGTATGCTACCATATTTGAGAGTACGGTATCATACTGTATTCAAATTACCGTAATCTCGTACCTGGTGCAGCGGGTACGCGCCCGTGTACGTGCCGTTGCCCACGAGTCGCTCGATTCCCACTCTGAAACATTATTCATTAATTAACTAAATTAGTAAATTAATTAGTCCGATCCCGACCACCACGACATTTAGGCTACTATTGTGTTTCATTCGTACGATAGAGGAGTGGAGGTGCGCTGGGAGTTAGTGCCTCACGCACGGGATGCATAATTGTCGCAACTGTCGAGCTTCAGAGATAGGGGCATATGACTGGGGTGCTCTGGGGATCATCTTTGTTTTGCTGGAACACTTGAAAGACAATTTTGCGCTTCACGCACATGATACATAATTACGTTCAGACCAAATACAATCTGCGTTCGTCGAATAACCATACAGATAATACCGAATTCTTTCCGGTGGAAAGTGCTAACCAATTGCCTGGCGGATGCTGTGTTTCACCATTCCGATATGGACATGCATTGCTATTTGGTTTCAATTGATTACGGATGAACTGCTTTATAAAAATTCCTACTTCACCGTCCACTGGCTTACAATTTTAATCGCTGTTGTGAAAGAAGTGTGATCACCTGCTTTCCAGAATCGCACCCCGTCACAACCGTGCTTCACCGATATTACATGAGGTTAACGTGCACTGGGGAATCAGTTCTTGAACACCTTCTTAGGCAATAGAAAAAAAAACTATGCATCTCCCCACAACGATGGCACCTTCTCCTTCTCTAAATCTCTCCCCTGCCCACACACTCTCTCACTTTCTCTAACTGCCGATAGAGCGTGCGGAATGGAGAGACTCCGGCAGGTTAGCGATCACGAGAAGTGAACAGACGATTACCAGTATTTCGAACTATACCCAGCACTCGTCTCAACCGTGTTTCATCATGCTTATAATACACTTGAGTGGGCCACGGAATCAGTTTCAGATAACTCTCGTATCCAAAAAAAAATCAACACTCTTCGAAAGCATCTCCCCACAACGAGCACACCTTCTCCTCTTCTGTAACTCTCTCCCCTCCCCACACTCTCTTCCACTCTCTGACAGCCGAAAGAGCGTGCGGAATCATGCATCTGACCACTACATTTTAAGCGATCCAGCTAACTAACAGGCCTCTGCATACCCACGTTCAGGGGTTCAAATCATACATTTTCGTTCCTACCGGGCCGGTAATCAGACCACTATATATTTGATGGAATCTGTCATCAGACCACAATATATTCACTTTAAAATCGGTTTTTAAGCCAATAGACCTCTGATTTTTGTGTCAGATCACTATATATTTTTAGTCCCCGGTTGGAAATGAAAATGTAAGGTTCAAATTACCCCTTTCAACTGCGGTTCTAGGTCTCAGACTATATGCTCTTGGCCCTCGGTTGGTAATGAAAACGTGTGAACGTTTCACCAACTCTCAACTCTCTCTACACTCTCTTCCTCTCTGTCTGGCTGCCGATAGAGCGTGCGGAATGGAGAAATCACCACGACATCAATGCTTGTTGTTGCTGAGGATGTGAGATGCAGTTTCAGAGAGTGAATTGCACTTGGTTCATCCGTACTTCATCAATATTACAAGAGGTTCAAGTGCGCTGAAGAATCAGCATTCGTCTACAGCAGCTTTCTATAAATATCAACATAACGATCGTACCGTCTTCTTCTCTATCTCACTTCACTCCCCACACTCTCTCCCTCTCTCTGACAGCCGATAGAGCGTGCGGAATAGGGAGACCACCACGACATCAATCGATAATCGATCAATTCACTTACGCGTACCAAGCAGTGAGATGCGTAATGCCCGCGTGGCTGAATCTTGGGCAAAATGACAATTTCGAAAATTATTATACGCTACAAACTACAACCTTCCGACTACAAACTACAAACTTGCAAATACCTGTGCTTTTCGGTGTCGTTTTTGTCCTTGGTTTCCTTCCGGTAACGGGCTCTGCAAATAATATTTTTTCCTAACGCAAGCCAACAAGATACATACTACCTCCGAACGAGAAATTCGAAATTAGTAGAACATGCGAAACCGATAAGCGCATAGTCAACTTTGATTCAGTTCTGTGCGCGATTCGCTGATCATTTGCACAAAAAAATTGGCTTCGGCTACCCTATGCCCTATGAAATTCAGTCAAAAACCAACACGACGACATTCAGTAAACGTCGTCGTCGTGGCTACCGTATACCTCACGAGCAGGTCGTACACCAGCCGGCTGCGCTCCGATGACGGGAACATGTACTCCGGCTTGTCCCATAGCACGAATCTGACAGTGTGGGAATGGTAATTTTATTTAAGACAGGGGGCTCTTGCAATATCGAAGCATCGAGGCAACCCAGAAACTTGATCAATTTATGAAACTCCCTCTCACCGAGTAAGTTTCAATCAAATTTCATTCGTGAACAGCAAAACGAACATTTTTCAAAAGAACAAAGAACAAAGATTAAAGTTTAAAGACAGAAGATGAAAAACCAACTTTTGCCTGTTCTCCGCCGAGTAGATGGCGCTGTAGTAGTCGGGCTCCTCGAGTTGCTCCTGAAGGAGAGATCAGAGATCAAAGATTAAAGACTAAAGATTAAAAGTCAAACTACATTACTACAGTCAGACTCAAAAGTGAAGCATTAGGCTGTATAAAGAATGGTTGTACTATGGACAGCAATACTTAGCGATCAATATATTTTTCATGAGCAGAGAATAGATAATCAAATATACCACAGCGTACCGCAGTTAACGGCTTAGCGAAACAGAAATAAGCCTTGATGCAAATCAGGTTTGCAAATTGAGAATAAAAAAACTTGTGTTTTCTTCCCAAAAAAAAATGTTTCACCAATCATTTTCGTGCACCACGCCGATCACAAATGTACAACATCGCTTCAAGATTTAATATCATATCCGGCGACTGTGCACTCACAAAATTTTTCTCTTTTTTTGTAAGCTCAATGCCAACACTATTTAAAAAACAATAAAAACATTTCTATTAATATTTAAATAAATATATTTAAAAACTCACTTTGAGATCATCATCAAAGTCGAGGAAGCGCATCTTGTCCAGACAACGGTCCAGGCAGCCCGGCATCAGGGCGCGACCAGAGGACTGAAAGGAGCGGAGATCAAAGTTCAAAAAACAAAGGTCAAAGATCATAGATAAGCGTAGATTCAGTTTAATGCACTCTAACCCAGAACGTCATTAGGGAAATGCTGAATATTAGAAGTGTGTAAAGACAATTTGCACCCGTAGCTTTGCTGATTCTTAATCATTACAAGTCAAGCATATTTCAGAACTCGTTAATTGTCCTTACAATCCTTCTAAATAGGCGCTTAAAATCCACAACGGAAGGAAAAGGAAGGGAAGGGCTAAAAATCCGCACATCATCGTTCCAAAACCACTCCATCTACCTCCCGGCACTCTCCCTTTTCACCAATACCTCAAATACGAAGTAATCCATCGGTCATCAATAACTTCAGGACATTGCCCATAGCATTCAAAACGTTGCCCATATCATAACATCGGAATTTCAGCATCAAAAAACAAACTACAAGTTACACACTACAAACTACAAGCTCCGCCCACCTCGACGTCGCACTTCTTCACGGGCAGCTTCACGTTCAGCAGCTGCGCCTGCCTTTCCAGCACGGAGAAGGGCGCGTGTACGAGGATGTAGTGCGTGCGGCCGACCTGCAAAAGATAGTTTCTGTCAAATTTAGCAAATTTAGTACAGGAGCAGCGGCGTAAGCACGAGCGGCGGACTGCGCGAGATCTTGCACTTGCGAAGCACTTGCGTTATCCCGCAAAGAAGGACCCACAAGCATGAGCGCTTTGTAAATCGTAACTTGCTTTCGACAAAAATAAATCGTGACATGAAGGTAAATCGATATTAGCTTTCGAATTTTTCAGCAAACATTGCGGTAAATCGATATTAGTTCTTGAAGTTTTTAGCTGACCTAGAAAAAGTAATCGGCTGTTACGTTTCTAACTGCAGCTAATAAAAAACGATAGAGAAGAAGTTGCAACCAGATATAGATCAGGGACACGGAAAGGTGTCTTAATGATTGTTCACACATGAAGCGTGTCCGACTTTCAGTTCGTAGTTCGTAGAAAACAATTCCACATTCAACACTGAGCGGGGAAAGAGCGGGAGTGTGTCGTCCATCAGCAAAGGGAATAGAGTGCGATACCGTAGGTCCGATCCTTTTCCAATCGATAATTCCAAGCTCCATCGATTGCCTGCGAGGACAAGTGCACCCAGATACTGTAGAACTGTGCGCTACCGTGGCCAATTTATCGTTCGATCAATCGATAACAAGGACAAGTGCAAACGCAGGAACTGGATACTGTACCCCCGCCACATTCCAATCGATATCATCACCAGCATTCTCGGCTCAGCAGGGTACTGTAGGACATAGAGAAGGACAGGTGCAAAGCTGTAGGACCGAGTGCTACCGTAACCCGAGGACAGTAGCAGGAGCTGGAGTACGGTAGTCCCGACCCTCAATCGATAATCACCAGCTGCATTCCGGCCATCGTCTCGGTGATGAACTCGCGCAGCAGCGGCAGGCAGCTGCAGCGCTCCTCGATGCGCGATCGAGGCGCCCAATTGATGTGCTTTGGTGTTTGATTTGGATTGCTTTCATTGTCCTATGAAACGTAAAACTGAAGATTGATTTTAGAGGATAAATCACCGCGATTGGAACTGGAATTGACGTTTTTCAACTTAGACTGATTTAACTGTCCTATGAAACGGGAATATCACAGTATAAGATATTAAACTATTTTCTGAAGATCAAGAAACAGAACATCATTAGTTCTCCCTGTTCGAGTTGATATGATCATCATATGCAACATGAAACTTAATAGATGCAAATAGTTTCCAGCAATAAAGAGATATCTGTAAATCGGCTTTTGTTAAATATTTACACTAAAATCCACAGGACGATCGAGACATCACCACCTTCGCAAGCTTTGACTATTCAATGCAACCTCAACTCTACAGGCGAACCATCCACACTTTCACACTAGCAACCATATCACAAGCTGCATAAACTCATAATTAGCAGTGAGCATAACTGAAAATGCGTGCTATCCGGTCTCCCACGACCTCTCGACCCCTCAACTAATGGCATCGCAACAAATTTAGCATTTACCGCAGCACAAATTTATAAACCACTGGTGAGAACACTAGCGAACTTATCCATCTTAGTGTTAGGTCTACCGTACTTCTTCGTCCCTCAACTACCGTACTCCGCAATCAATAACCCACCGTCGGATCCGTGGCCACTTCGGTCAACTCCAGTCCCATCCTCCTTAGATTTTCCTCGAAATGCTTACGTCGACCAGCACGCTTCTGCGCATCTGTTTCCTGAAGATAATTTTCTCAATAATAAATATATATATATTAATTAATAATGAAGCATAATCACCTTTTCCCTATTGTTCTAAAGGCACAATAGCCATTTTCGCAATCCCGCTTGCCATGTTTCTGTTTCACGCTTTAGATAAGTTAATTAACAATTAGCCAATTAATTGACACGCAAGCTATTTTCAGCTTATAATCAGCGTTCCGCACATAATGCACTTGCCACATTTATGTTTCACGCTTTCTAGAAGTTCATTCGATTCACTCAAAATACGATTATTTTCCGTTCGATTGTACAAAAACTACTAATTAATGTAAATACTTAATTAATTAACTACTTAACCAATTAACCCACCTCCCCGTTCACACTTTGCGCCGTCGCCGCCTCGTCCTCTTCCTCGTACGCGAGCACGTAATCGATCTGGAAATTAGAATTAATTAATTAAATGAGGTTTAAAATATTTTAAGATCCAACACACAAGTGAATGTTCGGTTTCAGCCACAACTCATACGCTGTTAGAGCGCCGAAGCTGCGATTTCACCGTACCTCTGGCTGGACAAACACAAAAAAAGGCCTAATAGTGTTCTTAATCAATAAATAGGTAAATTGGTCTGATATTTCAATATTCGAAGCAATGGTTTAGCGGCATTGATCTCCGTTAGCTACTTTGCCCCCTCCCCCTGCTCAGACAATGACAACCCGAAGTGTCTCTGTTTATTTCCAATTCTGAATCTCTTCCTCCCATGAACTCCACGTTTCACCGACGAACTATATCATGCCTTACAGAAAATATCAGATATCGCATAGTCAGCCAACGTTTTTCAAAAAAGACCGTACTTTCATTTCTTTTCGAATTATCGATTTTCCGCTGACCTGTTTCTTGTGATCGGCGAAGCAGCTATTATCGAAGTCGAGGCCTACCGTAACCTGCATCGATCGATCGAGGTTCTGCAACGAAATTGCCTGACTACCGTAACCCGAAAAACTCCCGAAAAGTCGTAATTTTCTATCAGACCTTGAGGCATAGTAGGGACAGAGACGTAGGCATATAGCTAGAGAGATAGGAGAAGAAATGCACAACTATGCATGCAAACTGAAGCCACCATTCACGACACAACAACAACAGCACTGCACAAAAATCGACTAGGCGACGTATTGTAAACGTCGCCCCAACACTACACGACACATGCTCACCCCGTCCCAGCAGTACGCGTTCGGGTTCAGCCGCTTCCGTGCTTCTCTGTCCTACCGTAATCCCCCCATTTTCCAATGTCGCAATAGGTGTTTTCAGCTCACAATAGGTGATCTGACTCGAAACAACACTTGCCGCCTTTCTGTTTCACGCATTGGCTAAGGTCATGAGATTTACTCAATACCCAATTTTTCCAACTGGTTCTGTGTAATAACTAACATACCATATCAATATGTACATCTGCTTCTAAACTAAATATTCTAATTAAGTGTAATTAATTAATAATTACGCGTACTCGACTCCTACTCCGTCCTACCCTAATGTTCCTGTTGCTGAATAGTTTCTAACTTCTAGGGAGCGAAACGGAGACCGGACACGTTTAATTAACTAATTAACTAAATACTAATCAACTAATTATCCAATCAATCACCCACCTCTCCGTCCAGACTGGGCGCCGTCGCCGCCTCGTCCTCCTCCTCGTACGCGAGCACGTAATCGATCTGGAAAGATACATAATTAAATAATTAATTAAATGTGCTTTAAAATAGATTTAGATCCGGCCCACAAGTGAATGTTCGGCTTCAGCAACAAGTCATACGCTATTCGAACACCGAAGTTCTGATCGTACACGTGAGATGAGGGGCAAACACAACAAAGCGCCCAGAGCTATTATCAAAATATCTAAATAGCATAAATGCATAAACGAGTAATCGATGCAAATATTCGATAGTTAAGCGGGTTTGATCTCCATTAGCTACTTTGCCCCCTCCATCTGCTCAAACAATGGCATCCCGAAGTGGCCCTGATCTTTACAATTCTGACTTGAATCACTTCTTCCCATGAACTCACCGTTTCACGGCCGAGTTATACCCCGTAATTCTGGTGATATTTTGATGTCGTGTAAATATTCTATTATAAATTATTAAATATTTTGCTAACCTGTTTCTTGTGATCGGCGAAGCAGCTATTGTCGAAGTCGAGGCCTACCGTAACCTGCATCGATCGATCGAGGTTCTGCAACGAAATTGCCTGATTACCGTAATCCGGAAAACACCCGAAAAGTCGAAATTTTCTATCAGACCTTGAGGCATAGTAGGGACAGAGACGTAGGCATATAGCTAGAGAGATAGGAGAAGATCGGCACATCTATGCATGCAAACTGAAGCCACCATTCACGACACAACAACAACAGCACTGCACAAAAAATCGACTAGACGACGTTTGGGAAACGTCGCCCCAACACTACACGACACATGCTCACCCCGTCCCAGCAGTACGCGTTCGGGTTCAGCCGCTTCCGTGCTTCTCTGTCCTACCGTAATAAATGAGTTAGCGACTACCGTATCACAGCAAGGCCACATAAGCTTGTTTTATCGATCGTATGCTAGCGTATTCTTAAATTCTTCCACCTCTCTTAGCATGTGTTAGAAATCGAACTAGATTGCTAAATATCGTTGATGTTCTTTAAAATAGTCGATTAGGCGTTTCAAATGTGCCCGGCATCTTTCGGTTGCGCTGCTTTCTCATATTTGATTGCTCGGCCAATAGCTAATGTATGGAAAAATATACACAATTATGTCAATAATTGAAATATGCGTCGATAAATCAATACTCCGACTACCGTACCCCCCCCCCTACCGTACCTCGAGCGTCTTATTGATCGGATCGTCCAGTCCCCGCATCTCGATCGCCTCAAACTCGTCCGTATCGATCGTGCGGCTTCCTGCAAGGAAAAATCGATCAATAACCGGAACCTGATTACCGTATCTTTCCCAGCTATCGATACCGTATCGCACTGTTCGTAATGAAGCCACTAACTAGATAGAAACTTCCCGTTAGGAACAACTTTAAATATTGCGCCCGCCAATTTGCTGATTCATATTTGCCCTTTAATGTCGTTAGGGATCCGTTGCCAATAAAGGCGAAATAGCTCACCATCTTCACTACTTTCGGGAGTTGGGATTCACTAATCGACAATGCAACTACCTTAACCATCCCCGAATATCCACCTATACCATACCGAAACAGACCTGGCGGTCACTAATCGATAATCTAACTACCGTAACCTTCCCAACAATATCGATCGATACCGTACCTTCGTCACCATTCTCTTCTGGTTCGGCGAAGCGTAGTACGCCCATCTGGCAATCACATCAATCGATAATTATACCGTAACCAATCGATCACGAAATGGCGCATACAAATGGTGGATGAAAAGAAAAGCGATACGGAACTCCAACAACTTTTGAAAGACATTGAGCGGAATTTCAGCATTCTGCCTACAATTTGTTTCCTTTCTCATTCTGAGTTTGTATCTTTCTTTCAAGCGCTATTTCACAGTATGAAGAAGCGAGAAAACATGCAAAATCAAGAGAGTCATTTCTTGCCATCCCTCTATTTTCTCGCTTCACAGCCTGATCAAATACTATGGAAACCGGAGGCGTGAAGCGATAACAGTCAGCAAAAAGCGTCGATTCCCTTATGGGAAATACCTTGGGAAAGTCAGACACATGCAAACAATAGATGATTATGGGTCGATACGATTCCGAAAGTCCATCAACGATTCGACAATCAAAGACACATAGCTGGCGAGCGCAACCGTAAAGCTCCTAGTCGCCGAAACGCAAAAAAGCAACATCTCACACCGAAACTAGCTAGCAATTGTAAGAACCAAGAGATAGTTTCAGATCGCTTTCCATGGAGCGATAAACGAACGATTCAGGAAAGAGAAAGAAATGGTATCGGAACAGAGCGAGAAATGGGCGAAATGGAAAGACAAAACAGAGGGATTGCTCATAGTTACAACAGTCACCCAGGGGAACCAAGTGGATGGAATCTAGTGCGCACAGGGATGCCCACTCTCCAATATCAATCACTTCAACTAGCAATCTAAGCTGTGGGCAAATCCCGAAACTACCTTATTGTTATTTCAATAATAAAAATACGAAGTAGAATACAGGGAATTTTAGGTTGTTTTTTTTACTACGAAATCATCGACGCACTGCTGGGCTATATCCCCGCTTGATCATCTGAGTGCGGGGCCCCCAAGAAGAAATTTTTGAAAATTTGCGGAGCCTCCTCGTTGTCCGAAATGGTTTTCGCGGAGCCCCCTAACAGAAAATTTTCAAAAATTGCGGAGCCCCCGGACAACTATCGGAACTTAGCTCATCAGTGCATCGACGTAACGATCAGAAACAAGCGAATAGCAACCTAAGTGCCGCGTGAATCACGCATCCACCACGCGCACTTTCTAGAACAAAAGTGAAACGCTCATTTTCTTTCGCTTTCATGCGCAGTGTCATGATTGCTGAAATTTCGGGGAAATAGGAAAAGAAAAGGGTGAGGGGTGAACACAAGATCTAAAGGGATGGCCCATCTAAGATAGAGAAAGGGCATTAACGATAGGAATACAGAGAGAGAAATAGCGAGACAAACTCTCGCAATTCCCCGATATGCGCCAAACCAATTAGCTGATTCATTCATTGCTCCTACTGTTTTTGGGCGCTCCTTAGAGAGAAAACTATGCAAAGTGATAGGCGCGAGGCTACCATAATCGGTGATTATCGATCTTTCTACCGAACTTAATACTAGCGCTAGAGCTGTAGGAACCAGTGACAGGTCAATTCCCGCTAGTGAGTTCCGCAAGCAATTAATCAAGATTAATGATCGCCCGTTCATGCGCTTTCAGTTTGCGATAGACCATTTCCCTGTTTTAGATTTTTAGATTCTAATATTTCCCGCTTTTTTCGTGTTTCTCATTTTCCCTAGTGCCCATCACAATCACCAAGTTCGATAACTCCGATGTTTGCTCTAAATATCTACATTGATCAACGTAACCCCAATCAATATGGAGGCTCAAGTTGAGCCGCTCAACTACCGTATCTATTTCCATCGCACGCCCCCCCCCACAGTCTGCCACTTTTGGTTACCGTACAACCTATCGAATCATCAATCTGGACAATCAACTACCGTAGCCTTCTTTCTACCGTACCCCAAGCGCCAGTCAATCACCAACTGACCATTCATCAGGAGCGGTCGTCCGCTCTCCGACGCGCGCATCGCGTTGTGCCACGAGTCCCGTCGCGCCATTCTGCAAGAGATTAAAGATCAAAGATCAACTTTTATCATCGAGATAATTCGCATCACAATCTGAACAGTCACTCTTCCAAAGTCAAGGAAATTCCGAAACAAGATAATTTCGGTTTCACACTTTTGATATAGAAAGAGTGCGGCGACGAATTCAATACTGCCTCTCAATGCTCCTGTAGACATTTTTACAGCAACAATAATATTAAGTCGCTGCCACTTTCCCAAATTCGTGATAATACATGCATTTCAATCGTTATTTTATGATTTCTCCCTAAAACTTCTTATTTGTAAATATTGGATATAAAAGATCGAATCAGAAGTTATTATAAACTTCTTATTTGTAAATATTGGATATAAAAGATCGAATCAGAAGTTGCAGTACCTATACCTAATTGCATATCTATTCTTCGTGAAACTCAGATTTGCCTTTGCAATTGAAATGCACACTGAAGATCGAACCAAGATAATACATCTAATGTACTCTAATGAACGGAAAGGATATTGCACCATCCCCAACTCACTTGGCATTACTCCCATTGAAACACCAAGCAACCACCTGCTTGATTTTTTACAACAAACTATGGCAAAGAGGACTCAAACGCGCATTTCCTTTCACAAACAACCTCCCATTGCAATAACCCTATCTCCCCTGTAATCTACCACGCCCAAAACACCAAAGTGTCTGGTTATTCATATTTTTTTGTGAAAGTAATAATTTGTTCATTTTCTCCAGCAACACTATCTCCCCCGGTGATCTTCCACGCCCAAAACATCGAAACACCTGGCTTCTCATATTTTTATGAAAAGAACAAGCTATGAGGCCGGTTGCGTAAGAGTCGGACAAAAGCAACCAGGGGTCGGCACAGCCAAAAAATAAAAATATCATGATTTGCACTCTTCGATGTGGTGATTTCAATGGCACAACTCCCCTGATATGCAAATTCATTCTAAGGGTGTTTTTGGGATCCTTGAGATCGGGGTATCCAGCTCTAATCGTGTGTAACTTTGCGGAGAATAATGCAAAACATTAAAGTGGGTGTAGTTTTGAAATCGTCTCATCACGAGGAATCCGCCTGTGTTTTCAGATTTGACTTAGTTACCACCGTTTTCGAGATACAGAAATCTTAGCTCACAGACAAGTGCAGGCTATGTTTTTAATGTTTACCGGTAGCTACTGGTGTGTGCAGGCCCCACCGAAAGTTTGGTGTTCTAATTTTATACCTAACTTGAGAACAGTCTTTTGAAAGTTTCGTTTCAAGTGAGACTTGGTGCGTTTCTCCCGCGCACCGACGTACCGATACTTGATGCAAGAGAAGAGATGAGCTCACGTGTCCTCCGTGGCGCAGTTGGTTAGCGATCCGCTTTGCGCAAATTCTTTGCTGGTTCTGTGCCCCTCCAATGCAAACATCTTTTGCTCTTTTTTGTTTTGTTTTTTTGGCAAATTTTGGGCAGAGCTTTTAAGCTTAAAATCGGTTGGAACGGAAGTAGCTATCCAACGCAAATCAGTATGTGTCAAATAAACACTTTTATTGACTGAGAAATCTTCTCAGCAGGATAAAGCGTCCGCGTTCCCCAAATGTTGTGTGCCGCTATGTTTAATAACGCGTTCCATCATACACCACTTACCGAAGCGAAATATTAAAAATCTGCCTGCAGATACAGCCAAATAGCATAACAAAAAAGAGCAAAATATGTTTGCATTGGAGGGGCACAGAACCAGCAAAGAATTTGCGCAAAGCGGATCGCTAACCAACTGCGCCACGGAGGACACGTGAGCTCATCTCTTCTCTTGCATCAAGTATCGGTACGTCGGTGCGCGGGAGAAACGCACCAAGTCTCACTTGAAACGAAACTTTCAAAAGACAGTTCTCAAGTTAGGTATAAAATTAGAACACCAAACTTTCGGTGGGGCCTGCACACACCAGTAGCTACCGGTAAACATTAAAAACATAGCCTGCACTTGTCTGTGAGCTAAGATTTCTGTATCTCGAAAACGGTGGTAACTAAGTCAAATCTGAAAACACAGGCGGATTCCTCGTGATGAGACGATTTCAAAACTACACCCACTTTAATGTTTTGCATTATTCTCCGCAAAGTTACACACGATTAGAGCTGGATACCCCGATCTCAAGGATCCCAAAAACACCCTTAGAATGAATTTGCATATCAGGGGAGTTGTGCCATTGAAATCACCACATCGAAGAGTGCAAATCATGATTTTTTTATTTTTTGGCTGTGCCCCCACCTTTCCGACTCTTAGGCAACCGGCCTCCTATGGAAAGAAACTAGTTAGAACCAAATATTGTGGGTATTTCTATCAGCGGCACCCCTTCTATTGCCCTGTCCCTGTCTCGCCTATGATCTACCATACCCAAATCACTAAAGCGCCTGGCTTCTCATATTTGCGAAAATATCAGTCCATAGTGGGAAAAATCGAACAAAACAATGAATATGTATTTCGTGGATAAAGGATGGTTATCATTGCATCAACCCTATCTTCCCCATGATCTATCACGCCCATAACCCAAATCTACCTAGTCATTTTCTTATTTTCTGCACATTCTTCGTAATTCCTAAGAAAAAAGATCATACCTGTCAATTCCGCTGCTCGTCCCTTCTCTTTCCTTCCTTCACAATTCGGCCATCTGGCTCGCTTCTTTCCTGCAATTCCGGCCATTATAACGATCCTCACTTCTTTCTCAGCATTCCAGATGATAGGGCAAAGTGGGATGGCTTTCATACAGAAAACAGAGGGGAAAATTCACAGCGGCCATATTTTTCGTTGTAACAATCCACGGTGAAATCACGTTTGAGCGAATATTCAAAGACAACTGAACCTAGATCAACCTATCGGGCACTCTTCCAATCGAGTAACCTTGGGAAGTGTAACAACAAACGGAGCTCTGGTCTCTTCTTTTTGCTCTATCTCTCGTCAGCCAGGACAACGAGGGAGAATTACAAAAAAAATACAAAATGAGAGACAGATCCAACCAATCGCGGGAAACGGGCTCCGATCAATACGGCTACAATTCTCCCACCCATGACAAAAACGCGCCATTTCACATGGCCAGGCGGAGGAGATAACACAACTCTTTCAGGCGGCCAAACGAGATACTGGCGTAACGAGAGAGGGCCCAGAGAAGAAGGGTGTACGTTAGTCATTGCAGGGGAAATAGAGAGGCAAAGAGACACACGCGAAACCCCGCTGAAATGACACCGCAAAAAGTTAGTACAACGGCTGCTTTTTCCCCGTTTCCATGATAATTTTACTGACTAGAATAGCGCCTTGTTTTCCAGGAATTGTGGGGGTGGAGTAATACGATTCAACCCGTTTCATTTGAGCTTTTGCGCCGAAACAAGGCCCAGACAGATGGGCAAATATGAGGGAAGTGTAGTTCGGAATAGCGCGCTTGGCATGAAACGGGGAACTGACAACTAGTTTTTGTTGAGCTGACAAGCGTGAGAATTCAGAGCCGATTACACCTCAGCCTCGCGAGTATGAGGAAACTCCCTCTCTCTCTTATCGATCGATGGAAAGCAATCAAAGAGCACGAAGAGTATCATGCACACAAATCGAGTGACCATTGAGGAGCCCAATTTGAGCAAACAATTAGTATCAGTTTGCGATGACTGGACAGCAAGATGACTACCTCTCTATCGCTCAAACTAATCGAAACACTCGCCATTTCACGCTCGAATTACCCATTGAGTGGCCGACTCGTTCAAGGCCAATCTCGTTGTATTGATCCCCCAGGTACCTGTTATCGAATGCAAATCGGTGTACTGTGTAGTAGAAAGGTAGTAATGCGAAAGAATATTATTTATCGGGTTCCTCAAAGTAATAACGAACAGTGCAAAGTGGGAAACGAGCGAAACAACATCAAATGTTCAGGTTTAGGTTACAAATGAGAATAAGACGAATACTAGGTGGCGGGTAGTATTAAAGTGAATAAGTTGGAAATAGTTGAGATAACCTTCGATTGTTGTTCACAAGATTCAATTTAATCGCGGGAAGCAGAGCGGCTGCGAGAAGGGCTCCTGCAAAGAACGTTCATTAATATTTGCATGATAATTATAACAATAAATATTATATATTTTTTTACAAATATTTTTTAATTATCAGAACTTACTTGGATCTGGATCTCTCACGGCTGGGGCTTCGCTTGCGATCATCGTATTTCGGCGAGCGAGAGCGAGAACGACGGGGCGATCTCGATCTGCAATAAACGAATTAATTGACTATTAAAATTGTTGAAAATTCCAGCAATGCAATCAACAACCAACCTTGATCTTCTGGGAGAGCGCGAGCGAGAACGCGATCTTCCGCGACCGCCTCCTCCTCCCCTTCCGCCGCCGTATCCTCCACCACCTCCGTATCCGCCACCGCGGCCTCCTCCTCCGCCTCCTCTGTTGTGCGAGAGCTCGACGCGAGCGCGCACACCGCACACTCTCGCTCCGTCCATCGAGCGGACCGCATCCTCCGCGTCTCTGCCGTCATCGAACTCGACGAAGGCGAAACCGGGCGGGCGACGAGCGACCCAGACCTGAGAAGAGATGATTAGCAAACACGATTACGAAAACGGCCCGTGAACTACAACTACTTGCGAAAGTGTGATGGGTGTTTTCGAAAATGAGCAACTCTCACACTCTCTCTCTCTCTCTTTCGTCGCGCAGCCTACACTTTAGACTAGCCACACCAAAACCTCGTTAGACGTTTGTCGCGAAGGACGGATGGGAGCTCTAGAAGGTAGTGTGTTGAGAAGGAAGGAAGGACGGGATGTGTGAGTGATAGGAGGGAAGGGCGAATGTGTGAGAATGGGGCCGAGTGGCAGCTCGGCCGCAAGCTCTTTTCGGTGTGCGCGGACGCGAGAAGGAAGAGACTACGATGGAGACCGCAAGGACGGTCTCTGAGAATAAATCTCTTTCAGAGCGGTTTGATTAATCGATTCCCGATGCCGCCGGTTCTTACAAATTCGAATATTCGAATTTCGAAACAAAAACAACGCGGCATCGGCAATCAAGTGAAGTTGTTTTTATTCCGTTTCTAGGTATTCCAAAAGATCAAAAGAAGAATGGAAAGGCATCTGAAATGAACAATTAGTCAAAGACGTACCTTGCGGATGCGTCCGAATCGACGGAAAGCGTCCTCGATTTCCTCGCTGGTAGCGTCGTTGGGAAGACCTCCCACGTACACCTTACAGTCTCCCATGTTCTGAACCAGCTACTGTTTAGTCATGCGAAAGATTTGAATGACAAAAGCGAATAAAAAATCGATAAAACGAGACTAAAACGGGAGCAAAAGCGGAGGAATGGGAGCGAGGTGACGACATGAGACACGCAACGCACCTACCGTAATTTGACGCAAAAACGCGCGCGCTGCAGATTCAGGCATTTCGTGGTGGGACTTTGCTCGTTTAAATTTTGAATCGCTAACCACAGTAATAAATCTTTTTTTTTCAAATAGTTTACTAATTAATAATATTTTTGAATTCCTATGATGCGTAAAGCACAGCTGAAGTAGTTAACCGGGAAACTACACCTTTCTAGTGAGCTCGATATCAGAAAAAATACAGAAAAACATTATTTAAAATCAAAATGAATGAAGGAGGAGATATTTGAGGGATGGAAGAGGGTCGTTGAGTGATGGTAAGGCCAGTAGAAGCTGGCTTATAAACCCTAGAATGGATCCCTATTGAGCTGGACGGATCCGGTCTTGGCAGATCGGAAGTAAAGTTTACAGAAGATCATTCGAATTGGATGATCATTCGAAAATAGAGCATCTATGCCACAGGGCATGCCGTCTCCGGTGTGCAAAGGGTCTCTAAAATTGTTGCTTTGACCCCTTTTTGCGTAAAGTATGTGAAGAAAGCACTCACGAAAGATAGAAATTCTGAAGAATAATCACTCTTCAATCACACATTGAGGCGATTTCATTAATCATGAAAACACGCAAAAATGATCAAACATCATTGAAACAACTATCAAGATTGTCAATTCGATTGAAGACTACAACTCAGGACCAGTAGTTTTCGAAAAGCGGAAATAAAGATTCGGAGATTTTCGAAAACCAAGACATTGCTATCTCCTCGCATGCAATCATTACATCAATACGCGATATGATCGTTCAACGACCTAAGTCATCGCAATCACTCACCAGTCAGACAGCACGAGATAGCATGCCGAATGAAGAGAATGAGACACAAGAAGTCGCACAGTCTCTGTGCCGACTGTGTATTTTTCGCTCCAGAAAGACTGCTTCCGCTAATGAATAACAATGAAAGCGAGTCCCAGTTTCATATTTGTCTCACTTTCATTTTTGTGAAGTATCCCTTCCACTTGCTTCTTATCAATTAGTTACTATGTTTTCAGCGAATAAATTGCTCCAATACCTTCTTTACCTGAAGAATTGTCCCCATATTTATCATACTGAAGTGCGTGAGCCAGCGAACTTATTTCCTTGTGCCCAACATCAGCTGGGTGATCTTTTGACCCACTACAACCGCCAATTCTTTTGCGTCTCTTCACTTTCCATGATCTCTCACCAATCAGAGCGACGAGATAGCACTAGAATTGAAGAGACCGAGCACACTACAGCCCACAAGGCACACTCGGCACAGGGCTGTCTTATCGCACGATGAGACACTCTCTTCACTACAACTGCTCCCTCGAAGGCCAGAGAAAGCGAGAGAGCGTGCGAAATTGAGAGAGTCAGCGCACGATTACTGAATTGAGCGCGCCCCAGAGCACTACACAAGGGTGATACTCTGCTCTCTGGCGCGTATATAAAACCTTCGAGAGTCGCAATGATTCTACTGCTTTCTATTTTCAACGCAATTCCTTCGAAATCCGACCTTTTCATCATTGAATGCTGCTGCACACTGTAGGAAAATTTTACTTGAGGAATATGATACATTGACGAAATTCTTCACAACGCTCAATGATGCTGCTAATTTCGAATTGTTTCATCACCAAGCATTATTCCCGCACTATAAATGCAGTCGATCCCTCATTGCATCAATTCTTGCCCTTTTTTCATTCATGTCTCTTTGTCAGTCTTCAAAACATTAATATTTTCGCATTTTCGCCTAGCCTCTTCATAAAACTTTTTTCCAGAATGACGCACCTCCTCGCCCTCCTCCTCCTTCCCCTCCTCATATCCTGCAGTGCACCTCCAGCCAAAGCCAAGAACGACCTACCACCTGTCAATTCCGACTCCCACCTCGCTCCCAACAACGATCAACCCCCAGGAAAGGTGCTCGTCTACAGCATTGGTGAGCTATTTTATTGCATTTATTACACAAAAAACTTATATGAGGTCGTTCGCGATAGAATCGAACAAGGGCTGGCACAGCGAAAAAAATTCAACCCTCTGAAACTTTGCGTTATATTTTTTATATTTTGTCCAGAAACGCGGGGAAAGTAACCTAACAATAAGTTGCATGATAGGACACATTGAGTTTCACGAATGATTCATTTGCGGATCGAGATGAAGAATTAGTGCTGTGTTGTGCATCCTTTCCACAAAATAATATTGTTTAACAATCGCCTAAAGGCTCCAAACGGAGTTGATTCTGATGTCGGTGGTGAACTGTGTACTTTCCAATTTGATATCGTCAGGCAGTGGCTTCTCGCACGTCAACTTCATGGGCCGCGTGGCAGATGTGCTCGCCGAAGCAGGCATGGACGTGGTGAGTGGTGTACTTATCAAATTGCGGACGACGTGATGGTTGTGAGGAGTGAACTTTACTATTTGGTCGTTCAGACTGGTGTAATTTCCAAAAATTCATCTCAATCTTGAACGTACCAATTTCCATTCTAAAGTGATCTACGAGTCAACATTACATCGCACTTCTCACTGTGCGTACTATGAGAACACGCACGCGCAAAACAGTGCGAGTGATCTGAATGTCTACTCACGCTTGGAATTCTTCTATTGTTCTTGTCCACTTTCGAACCTCCTACAGTTACAGATATAGATTTTCCTGAAAACAGGCAATAGGCCTGTAGGAGGAAAAGCCCGAAAATGACGAAAACGATGAAATAGTCAATTCATTTCAACGTTTATTCCGTATTCCATTTTTTACTCCATTTTTTCATCGTTACGGTCATAGTATCACGAGAAAAACGACATATTGGGTGAGCAAAGAAACGGAGGTCCGGAGGAGTCGTAAAGCTTCTTTCGGAGCCAAACAAAGTATCATTCCAGACCACTCTCGTGTCTATTCTGCGAGACGGCGTCGGCGATGGTACCACCAAGGTGAGAATTAGGGATGTTAGAGTGAAGAATCCCAGTCTCTTCATTCGCTCTCGCCTGTATGATTGTCGGTCGTGAGAGCGTACGAAATGAAGAGACGGCGATCACTTCGTTCCGCATTCTCGCTCTTCACTTTAAAGAAGGTGTCCCACGAATATCTGGCTAACTGAGTTCTCGATGTGAGGTGGTGGGTCGCTGTTACCCGATAACATTTTCGAAACTCCCAAATCACCATTTTTCGTTTGAACTGAGTTATGATCAATTGGCTGCGTGCCAACTGAAATGCAGGCGACGAGCGAGCGAGCGTGCGGAATGAGGAGAGCGTCCCTCTCATTCCTCACTTTGCATAGTCGCTCGCGCGGTTCGTGGGACGCCTTCTTTAACCTGAGAGAAAGTTCGATGAATGAAGAGACGAATTCTGCATCCTGACAGTGGTCTCCCCTTTTCAGTAAATTTGAAGTATTTTTTTCAAACAGAAAGAAGAAACGTCCAATGTTGCGATCATAATTCAACCCACTTTGATAACCCCCTGAAACTCAACTGAAAAAAATTGAAATTAAAAATTCAGTCGAAAGTCCTCCACATCGACGCGAACAAAGAGGCCTTCGAGATGTGGAACACCAAGTCGCCCGGTAAATTATTATTGCTATTATTCAAATATTATTGATTACACAAGAGTTGCCGATTAGAGATGAGAAATAGCGTAGCCGGGAAATACAAATTGTGATATCCGGGAAATAGCATTCCCGGAAAGTTTGATAATCCGGACATTTCCAGGAGACGTCGGCAACGTCTTCGACGGCGCGAGTGATGACGTGTCAGGAATTATTGCGGTGAGTACACGGTTTTTTCATCAAAGCGATCTAGATACAAGATATTACTGAGTAAATTTCCACACATGTATCTAGCCGTCGTGAAACATATCGAAACTTCTGTGGTATTCTGAGATGTCTCACTACGAGTTATCTTTCGAAAATGCGCGATTCATGTTTCCAAAAAATAAAGGCAAACAACAATATGGGCATACTTTTAGATGACAGCCCATCTTCGCCCTTCAATGCAACACGCCCTCACCAAGCCTTCCCTTTAGAAAATGCGCGATCCCTTCAAAAACGACTCCCAGAATTCCGAAAACATTTGAAATTTTTAAGATGACAGCCCATCTCCCATATGCAAGCCTCACGTCACCTAGCATTGTCTTTATAAAACGGCACTAGGATCTAATATCCCGAGCCGTTGTCCATCATAGAATCATCCTCAGATGACAGCCCATCTCCGGGACACAATCGCCCTTCCCTAGAATACTGCGATATGTGCCAGTTTCCCGAACCGCTATCCCTCATCTTGGTCTATCTACTGACATTCACAGATGACAGCCCATCTCCGCGACACATTCGCCCTTCAGTGCAAGCACGCCCTCACCAAGACTGATCTACTGGAGCAACTGAAGAAGGAAAAGTATGATGTGGTACTGGCTGAGAACTTTGACTACTGCGGATTTGGTGAGGCTTTTTCTCCCTTTCTATTGTCTCTATTAGCAGCTTATCATATTAGCTACAATCCTAAACCACGATTCTTACTACCTTGGCCTATCGATTGATTAGGGTAAGATACGGTAGCTGCCGATGGAGTTTTCCAAATCCATTTCTCCGAAGTTTTTGGTGACAAGAAAATTGAAACTACCGCAAAACACAGACGGCTCTAGTAGACTCTAGTACTACCGTAACCTCACCCTCTCCAGGTCTCGCCAAGGTGATCGGAGCCAAGACCGTCGTTACCGTATCCACTTCTTCCATCTCGGATCATCTCTCGTGGATTACCGGGACGCCCTCGCCGTTCTCGTGGATGCAGAGTTAGTTCAGAATTTCCTAACTCTCTCAAATTAGCGTTCTTTTTTGCATCCTCATGCAGAAAAAAAAATGTAAAACTATTAGCACATTTAGTTTTTCGATGTTATTATTTTTTTGAAATCGCCTCGCACTCAACATGTCAACATTGTTGAGAACAGTATCCACAGTTACTTGATGCTCGCGTGAAACTTAACAATCACTCAAATTTCCTACTGATCTCTCTCTACGCCGTTCTCCTGGATGCAGAGTTTGTTGGAGATTTGAAGATCCTCTCGATTTCACGTGATCGCACGCATCCTCAAGAAGAAGACATTCGTTTATTTATGCGATATATTATTATTGTTTTTGAAAGTTCGGATTCGGGTGATTATTGAGAACAGTAACCACAGTTACTTGATGCACCTGTGAAACTCAACCGCCACTCAAAAAATTTTGTTCTTCAGTCAATTCATTGAGCAATTCGGCGCAATTTTTTCAGGCATAAAAATAAATCTATTTTTATTACAAATAAAATTTTCTAGGCTCCTTCTCTGGCGGTGTCGATCGCTCCATCTTCTCCCGCGTGCGCAATCTTGTCTCGTTCGCTGCAAACTACTACTTCAACAGCCAGGTAGAGAGCAGGTTCTACTTCCCGGTTCCGGCTCTGGGTAGCTAGAAGCAGAGCCGGGGTATAGAGGAGCCAGAACCGGGAAATAGACATCACTGTAAATTGCAGAAAGCGACCGGCGCCACGGCAGTGTTCCGGGAGCGATTCGGGCCTGATTTTCCGGATGTTGAAGTGAGTTGGTGTGCTAAAATGGAGAGAAAAATAAGAGTGAAGTGAGAAAAAACACAATTCAAAAATGTGCAGGGACGGTTACGTTTCAGACAACCAATGTATAGAGAATGAATTTCATTCTGAGATATTATCGGGTCCATCTGCACAAATATATCTAAGAAAAAAATATCATACATCTTCGTCGATATCTCCATTTTATAGCAAAAAACTTATAAGCCATCGTGTTACCCGTCAGAAATACGAAAAAGAGGAGCCCTTTTATTTTTTTGAGATTTAATCATTGATCTCTGATCTTTGATCTCTACCTCAGGAAATCATCGCCAACTCCTCGCTCATAGTCACGGCCTCCGACCCACTGGTGGACATCGCCCGGCCGACGCTGAGGTAGGTCGAATGGTCTTTGATCTTTGATCTTTGATCTTAGGCTAGTGCAATAAATTATTGTTGGAGTAATGGTTGACACGGTAGTGCAAGAGCTAGAGCGGAATAAAAAGAGAAAAAAATAAATTGAAAAAATATAATATTTTTTTTCAGGAAAATCGTGGACATTGGTGCCATTGGCGTACGCGATTCCAAGCCGCTCGATGAGGTTTCTTTTCATTTTCGAAATATTTCAGTTTCGAAAATAATATATTATAATATATATGTTTCACGCACTGCTCATGAACGCTATTCACACTGGGTGTTTGATGGTGTTTCGTTGTCCTCTGGAGAAAAAAAAAGATCAAAGATCAATTCTTTGCAGGAATACAACAAACTGCTGAACCTTCGACCGCGCACCGTCATTCTCTCCTTTGGTTTGTGAATTAATCAATTAATTTACTTTTTTTTCATTCCGCGATCAACTTATCTGATCGTCGTCACAGCATCTGAAGAAACCTCCATTTTCAGGTTCCGTCGCCAAGTCCGTCTCCCTTCCTGAAGAGTACAAGAGCGCGATTGCTGAGGCATTCAGCCGCTTTCCCGAGGCAATTGATACTTTCCTCTGACAATTGACCACTTGCGCAGCTTTTTGGAATGTTTCAGTTTTGGAAATAGTAGGTTTCACTCGTTGCTGATGTACCCAAGCACTTATAATGATCGATTATCCCTTCGCACTCCCGAAAAAAGAATAATCTAAAAATACAAAAGATCAAAGTGGGCTCCCATTTTCATTGAAATAACAATGTTTCTTCTGGAAGTACGAGGAACCTGTGGGCACACTTTTTCTTTAGACTTTACTCTAGCACGAAAAAATTGCGAAAAATGAATTGTTTTATGGGGCCGATATTTTGATTCAAATTATTCGATTGTTCAGGTGACATTCCTCAGTAAGAGAATCTCATTCTAATCATTCCAGGCATCGGCGCAAAATGAAACGGTTTTAAAGTCCGCCGTTCCAGAATTTAAATATCCATAAATGCTTTATTATTCCAGGTGACATTCCTCTGGAAGTACGAGGAACCCGAGGAGGCCTCGCACGTTAAAGGCATTCCCAATATTATCGTCCGGAAGTGGATGCCGCAGAATGATCTGCTCGGTGAGGGATAGATTTGCTCGCGCATTGGATTACAGTGATTGCGGAAAAATATGAATACGCGTCAAGTAATTTTACAGTCATAGATTGAACCCACCGCTAATTTCTTTTGCAAATTCACGAACATTCAATGGTCCCCTGAAAATTATGAAAATTTCTGAAACTTTCAAGCTTTCCATGCTGACAGTTGGTGGTATGATCTCGTCTTTCCTTTTCTCGCCCTATTTATTGTCAGTAGCACCTTCGATTTCTGACGTTTCGAATCGTATCAGATCGTGATTGAATTATGTACTAAATAGCCTCCAGAAAAGGCACGCTCGTGCACAAATCAGCTCAAACTATCAGACTATTCAGACTAAGTCAGACTATGAACCGTTTGAACCTCTCGGTGAAAAATAGAAAAATTTCAAGAGAGTTCAAAGCAATATCCCCCGATTGCTCAGCCCCCGCACCTCACTTTTCTCCTCTGACTAGGCATAAAATCCATACTCTCAACTTTACGGCCTCTTTTTCTTGTGCACGTGCATAGTCTATCAGAGATCACCATTTCTTGATCGGGGCCAACTTCCATCCCCCTTGGACAGAGATCACCCCACCCTCAAAAGACAGCGGACCTTGGACCTGTAGTGGGAATGAATTAGGTCGGTGGAAGTCATTTCACAAACCCTGCCAACATCAACGATATGTTTCAGAGTGCGTTCAAATGCTATTGGGGTGAATGAGCAGTAATAGGAAGTACTTGGCTGGTATATAAATACAAAAATCAATAAATCGACCAATTCCAGGCGATCCCCGCATCTCCGCATTCATCTCGCACGGCGGCAAGACGTCCCTGAACGAAGTTGGCGACAAGGTATACCGTAATCCTACAGTACTCTATCGCACGCTGACCATCTTCCTGTCAAATTCATTCCGTATACAAAATTATACCATTTTCCATTCACCCGGTTCCCACGTCACATTGCCCAGACACGGTTGCCTTCCCAACCCCGTCTCGCCACTGGCTAGTACCATAACGACTTCGCGATTGCCCCCCTCGGTGCAATGCGTCTCGGGGCCCGTTACGATACGGTCCAAGTATTGATAGCACTTGGTGTCTGTCTGTCTGGGTATCACCGGGTGTCGGGAACGTCTTTTCTAGCTATGGATTCGTCTAAAAATGACATCAAAGACCCCCAGTCTTCGCCCGATTTCGAAATCTAAGCCCACTAAAATATGAATGTTTCAGGGCGTCCCGGTCATCATGGTCCCCCTTTTCGCCGATCAACCCCGAAACGCAGCAATCGCCAAGAAACTCGGCTTTGGTGAGCTCAAATTGGAAAGATCAAAGATCAACTCTCCATCCAGGCTTCATCTTCGAGAAGAATGACCTCGCCAATGCGGACAGGATCGAGGCGGCGTTGAGGGAGATTCTCGAGAACGATAAGTGAGTGATATTTTCAGGTCCTGGTTCCGGTCCCCCGATCCCCGGCTCCGGCCTTGCATTTTCCCGGTTTCCTCCCTTGGTCATCAATGACCAGCGCTGACTACAGTGTGCGTTATCAGCCTTTGGACCTCGTGCCATTCAATTTCCTCTTCTCTTGCAGTGTACTGGGATGCCTTATCACTTATCAGTCATAACACCAGCATATCAGTCAGAAACGGGCGAGCCAGTCACGTACGCAACCTGTTAGGGTAACAGATATCAGCAACGATATTCTAATCTCGTGCGTTAGGATACTACCCGTTTTTAGGGCGATTAGAAAGTCGTAAGATCCTAAGGACATAAAGGGAAGTTTCAACTGTTCTGTTAGGGTAACAGTCACCATCACTGACCTTCTAATCGTATGTGGTAGTATAACGGATGTAACGGCCTTTTTTCGGGGTCATTCAACCAGTCAAAAAGACCCACGAAACTGTCAGCATAACAGTGTGTTTTGCCCTCGCGAATCGCGACCTCGAATGAGCTGATGTAATGTTTTCGAGGTGGTAAACAAAGGTCGAGAGAGGCAGCACAGATCACTCGGGAGCTGTAAAACTGCGTGAGAAACAATGTGCCCTGTACTTCTTTCGAGAGTTGGCAGCCCTTCAATCCATGCTCTGATCACAGAGTGCAATGCACAGAAAAGACATGATTTCGAAGATCTGACAGAATAGTCCCTAGGTTGAACTAGGAGTACGTAAGTGAGTTATGAGTCATTTTGTTGACAAGCATCCCTAGATTGAGCATCGCACGTGAATTTTCACCAAAAACAGACCCATCCCTTCTTTTATTACCTGCCATTTAGCCAAACGTCTTTTTCCTCCAAAGTCACGCGCGCCAATAGCCAAGGCTATGACACTGATGTAGGAACCCATTTGGCCACACTACAACCAATAAAATGCTGACATTTCTACAACTCTTCGCCAAATCCCCGGACTTTCGGTTTCCCCCAAAGTCACGCAACCCTAAACAATGCGACGTAAAAGTATTTGTCCAATTATCTACAAACACCGCGAGCATCTAAAATACCTATTTTTCTACAATTCCTCGCCAAACAGACACTCTGAGCACGAAAATCACAATCCCCTCCCTAATGATGTTTCCTCCTGCAGGCCCATTGCCTGATGTCAGGATAAATCTAAAAATCTGAATCTGAAATCTTCGCCAAATCCCCCGGTTTTCGATGCAACTATTTGGTTTCGTTCAAAGTCACGCAACCCTAAACAATTATTTCCAAACACCACAAGCATCTAAAGTACCTAATTTTCCACAACTATCTACTCGCCAAATCCCCCGGTTTTCGATGCAACTTTTCGGTTTCGTCCAAAGTCACGCGCGCTCAAGTCTATCACTATTTTCCCCAATTAGGGAGCATAAAGAAAGATTCGCGGGGCCATTTCCGTTTTTATTGCTGGCAATCAGCACGTGAACCGTTCTTCCCCCATTACAAAGAAGCGTGCGTGATCTCTGTCGGTTCGTGCGTGATCTCACGCGTTTTTGGTTATTTCCCGGCTAGAGGAAGTGCACAAATGCCGGCTCTTTGTTTTACGGATCGAACTACCTAGGTTTAGCATGATAATCCTCATGATGAATCATGATGATGATGAAGATCCTGTCACCGGCCAGAGTAACAAGACAACACTCAGGTTAAAGGCCGCATTCTTCATCCTGACAGCCCCTTGTCCAAATCATCTTTGCCGCTGAAAAAGGCAACACAGATCTGAACAATCTATGATCCCTACGATTTTTAGTGTCAGATCATCAGACCGTAGGAATCGAAAAATAGTGAAACATCAGTGCGAGTCTTCATGGAAAGAATGTAGTCGGCGTTGATAACGACAGATGATCAAAAGTCGAAAAATCGGGAAACTATCCACCTCAGTGTTGATTTGTATCATCATTCAACACAAATCTGACTTGTGAGGAGGAAAATGAGTCAGTGCAAAATGTTGGTGAAATATGTTTCACAGCTGGCAGATAATTCAAGTGTGAAGCGAACGTAGATAGATTTCATCACTTTCCTCTTTCAAAAACAGCAATCAATTGCCTTTCCTATGGTATTCACGTAGTACAAAAAAAGGTGAAAGAGGGGTGATTATAAAAAAAGAAAAAATAACATTCCAGATACGCCAAAGCCGCCAAGCGAGTCGCTGCAACCATCCGTGCGCGTCCCTTCACCGCCAAGGAATTACTCGTGAAACATGTCCAATTCGCAGCGAGATTCGGCAACGTTGCGGCCCTGGATCAGGACGTAAGCTTGCTTTTTGCTGTTTTATGCTTTAATAACGAGATGGGGCTGCAGGAGAAATCCTTGACAGGAGTAGGGATGCGGAATTCAAGCGTTCAGTGTATTTTTTTGCCAGAGATTGTATAGACTTTAATAGACGAAAACTCTGATTGTACTCTGTATTATTTCCGCAATGCTGTAAGTGAACCCCTCGCTCCCTCGTCCTTTCCCCATTGTACCCTGTGCTCTGCTGTCTCCAATTCTGTCCCGATTGATAGTGCACCTAGCTCTCTCCATTTCCTGCACTCTCTCGTCCTCTCTAGCACGCGAGAGAATATTACACTGAATTAGGACGGTTCTCTGATTGATAGGGAGTGATAACTTGATAACTTTTTGATCTCTACGATCGCAGGGCGCGTGACATTCGTCCCATTTTTACTGCGATTTGAAGAGCTAATTCGTTCCAAATCAGCCTCTCCCCTTCACATGATATGCGAAATAGCAGGTAGACACGTCTCTTCAATGTGCCTGCACACTGGGAGGCTAGAGGGACGAGAGACAGTGGGAAATGAAGAGAGCGGCACTTCCCTTCACTTCTTTGCTTCTTTCGCTGCACGTTCGCCCGTTTCCTCTGCACATTAGCAGAAAAGGAGCCCCGGCAGTCACGTTCGCTTGCAGACCACTCGTAGGCCAATGATGCGTCTCGCTTTTTACTCAAGCGCATTCTTAGGACAGCAACCGACAGACAAAACGAGAAAGCAAGTAGATGGTCAATTTCGATGCGCCAGCAGTCACGTTCGCTTGAAGACCACTCGTAGACCAAACTTATTTTTTTACACTAGCACGCACTATCTGAGACTGCATTTCTCTACACATCATGCGTTCTGACAGGTCTGAGAGAGACGTCGTGCAAAAAGTTGAGTCTAGAACTTCCATTGGTCTTTCTACGACTACGACTAGGGATGGATTTGTAAGAAATGATAAAGAACGCGAAGTCACGTTCCCTCGAAGACCACTCGTAGTCCGATGCGTCTCACTTTTTTCCCCACAAGCACATTCCTCGGACAGCAACCTACTCTCCAATCATCATGCTCTTTCGCCGGTCAGACAAAATGAGAAAGCAAGAACAATGAAGATTTCGATAGTCACGTTCGCTTGAAGACCGCTCGTAGGCCAATGCGTCTCAGTTTGTGCACTAGAACTTCCTCAATATCAGATTTCATGCAGCAGCCGCCGCCAGGTCGTGAGAATATCCACTTGAAATGTTCCATGGCATCAAAGAGACAGAGCGCTGCAAAATGCCGAACCTAGTGCTCCGATGATGCCCTTCTAACTGCTGCAGACTAAACGTTATTTGGTACAACGTCCTTTCCCGGTCTCCCTCCCACGCGCTTTCGTAGGATATGCAGTGTCATAGAGAAGGGGAAAATGCAGAGCCGAGAACTACTTCCGATCTCTGTCGACAGCACGTATTCGGGTACGAGTCGCACAGAGAAGAGTAATGCTCTCCTATCCCCATTCAACGTACGAATCGTATGAACAGTAGACTATAGAGAAACGTTAATCTGCAAATTAGGCCGAGACTAGGGATGGCTCATATTTGGTGCAACGTCCTCTCCCGTTCTCCCTCCCACGCGCTTTCGTGGGATTTGTAGAGAGATAAGGTTGAGTTCACAACGTCTGCAAACTAGGGACGGTTTCGCAAGCAAAAGCCTCTTCATTTCGCACGTTATCTCATCGGTTTGAGAGGACAGAGATGATGAAAATGAGGGGAGTAACCACATCCCTAGCTGAGTTCGCAACGTCTATAGGTTAGGGCGATTAGGGATGATTTAGCACGCACCGGTCACTTCATTTCACGCACTATTTCACTGATTTGAGAGGTGAGTTAGCACTGAGTGCACATCGTCTGCAGTAGAGTGCGCAATACGGGTCGCCGTCTCTTCATTTGGCACACTCTTTCGCCTCTCCGACCGGTGAGAGAGTACATGAAATGAAGAGACGGCGACCCGTATTGCGCACTCTAGTCTGCAAATTAGCTCGAGATCATGGACAGTTTCTCAAGAGCGTAAAGAACCCGCCAGTCACGTTCCCTTCTCTGGTATTGCTCACCTAATAGGCCACCTAATAACTCACCTAATAGGCCACGAATTAGTACACAATTAGGTGAGTTATTAGGTGGCCTATTAGGTGGGGCAGCGCTATTAGGTGGGCTATTAGGTGAGGGGCAGGGGGAGCGGGGCCTCAGTTATTAGGTGGCCTATTAGGTGAGAGAGCTACTGTAAGAAAAATCGTCTCTCGCCAAATCGGTGAGATCCGAAATTATTGATCGATATTGTATGAGTGAGCCTCATACCGTAACTGATCCACACATGGAACGTCCATGCGCGGTAGTCACATCCAAAAGGCAATCCCTGATGGGATCGCAGTTAAATGAAGGCATGCTCGAGAGCAGTCTGCCAAGGGCTTTTCGAAGGGACCTTGTAGGCAAGGTGTGCTCTATTCACGACGGGTACGAAACGACCGTCCCAGTGCGCTATTAGGTGGCCTATTAGGGAAGATGGGGCAGGTTATTAGGTGGCCTATTAGGGAGCCAGAGCCTCCCTCTTTCCCTTATAGGTGGCCTATTAGGTGAAGCCTCTGATATTAGGTGGCCTATTAGGAATGCTTATTAGGTGCCCTATTAGGTGAATTCTAGCTCTGTTAGGGTTGGAGTGATTATAGGTGGCCTATTAGGTAGAGGCCCTCGGACCCCTCCTTATTAGGTGGCCTATTAGGTGAGCAATACCAGAGTTGAAGATCGCTCGTAGGCCGATCTCTGCTTTTTCCTCTATGTTGAGTTCGAGGGGTAAGCGTCTCTTCATTTCGCACGGTCTTGCGCGCGTTTTAACTGTAAGAGATCCTGCAGCATGATGAGGCAGTGACCCGTATTAGGAGCTCGAGACTAGAACTCTTACCGATCTCTGTCAATAGCACGTATTCGGGTACGAGTTGCGCAGAGATGAGTAATGCTCTTCTTCGTTCAATCTGTCTGATAGAGCAGATTCAACCTAAACTGTCTCACTCGCACATGCTCACGTGCAAGTCGCGGTGAGACACAGCGAATAATCGTCTGCAAATTAGGCTGAGACCGCTAGTCTCCAATTGATCTAATGCGGAGTTAGGAACGAGGAAGGAAGGAAGGAAAGGAAGCGAAGGAGGGAACGTTGCAGCAGACAAAAAAGCCGGCTATCGCAGCGAAAACGAAAGAAGGTCACGTTCGCAGCAGACGAAAAGTGATCGTTGGCCCCGAATTTCCGGATTGTTCCGAATTGTTCCGATTGACACATCCCGTACGCATCCCAACGAATAGAACAACGAGGAACTTTGCAGTGCAAGGAAATGTTTCGATGCCCCTTCGAGCTCTAGATCGCATTCCGAGCGAACTGTTGTACCCTCATTCCGAGCAGACGAAAAGTGATCGATGGTCCTTTTCTCTCCCCCCCCCCCCCCCCCGGGTG
>LS485252.1:164874-247723 GCA_900490705.1 Pristionchus arcanus
CCCCCCCCCCCCCCCCGGGATTGTTCCGACTGACACATCTCGTACGCATCCCGCCGAGGAACTTAGCAAGGAAATGTTTCGATGATCCGAGAACTGCATCCTTAAGAAATGTTGTCGTCTTCATTAAAGTGCACGAATAGTCTGGCCCATTTTTATAGTCATCGTATGTATCCAACATCCTTTGTCTAGTCCTTCAGAGCAAGAATAATTTAGATGACCCTGGTTTCGTGCGCAAGATCGCATCTCAACGAACTGTTGTGTCTTTTATACTCTTTATACTCTGGCTTAATACTCTTTATACTCTAACACAGCATTCCTTTGGCTGGGAAATGGTGTGAAAACGAAACTTTCTGCTATTTCCCACAAATCGTGAATTCTTATCTCCTGACGCGACAATTCTGAGAGACAAATTGGGAGTACGGTAGGCTGGAGGCTCCCTCGACGCTCCATTTGCATAGTGAGAGCGGGAAGAACCCCACGAACTGGTATGCGATTCTAAGATCGGTGAGCACTGCCGTCATGGCGCAGAGGTAAGTTTCACGTTTAGGTTAGCAGCGGTCGGGGGTTCAACCCCCCGGCCATGCACTTTCTCTTGCCGGATTTTTAGGAGTTACGGTGGGCTATCACACCATGGTGTGGGCTCTCTATTTCCGTTTTCTATCTATTTGGAATGCTGTGCTAATACTCTGGCTCAATTTACGAATAGTCAATCGTATCCCTACGAATAGTTCAACACCGACTGCATTCTTCATGCTGTTGTCAGTTCACTCAGATCAATGGGTGCGTATTACGACAGATCTTGGATTGGATTCCGCATAACAAACGCATCACCGCTCATTACTGATATCTAGCCGACTTTACTATTCGAGATCTCTAACCAGTCGCGAGTGCTCTCGACCGCAACCCGACCACGATCCCGCGCAAGATTTTGTTTATAGCTCCCAATCACTGCGTTTGGGTGCAGTTTGGTGTTGTTTACACCACTACTCCCCCCCGCATTCGACTCATACGCGCGAGTTCGCTTGATCTAAGAGCCAAACCCGCACAGAAAATAAGGCGATGGATCTCTGAATCTGGTTACCTACAGTGTCTTAAGCACCACACAGACTTGGACTCCGCAACGCCTACTCGGCATAACAAGCACTAAATTAGAGCAGGACTCCAGACGCGCGTACCCAAGTTATCAGCTTTCGCCGCCACACACGCTACAAACAAATCTGCACGAAAGTTCACGGTTACTGCACGAAAAACAAAGTATCTAAGGGTAAAACCGTTAGCTGACACCATCAAACACACGCTGTCAACATGACTTTTCGATTATACGAACAACGCTATTCCCAGTATTAGCCGAGATCTGTTCTGCTAAATAACGAGTACAGCGATCAGCGATGAAATCACCCTGAAACCCAGTTGAGAGGCTACAGTAAATGATCTAAATGACACACATGCCAATACTGATAATAACAATACTGATAATATCAATACTGATAATAATTGACACTCTTCAGGGCCTCGACTACCCGCTGTACATCTACTGGAATCTCGACATCGCAGCTCTTGCTATTCTCATCCTTCTATCTACCGTTGCCCTTTCCCTTTTCTGCATTCGCAGACTCTTCTGTTCTTCCAAGACCCTCATTTCATCTTCGAAAAAGTTGAACTAGATGTTGATTTGTATTTGTTGTGCTCGAAGCTCTCAGGATTAGGTATTCAAGAGTATTTTATATTTCCAATTCATCACGGGTATAAACACAATACAACTGCGAATTTAAAACTTGTACAAAACTACCGGGAATGCATAGGGGTAAAACAGGAATAATCGCATTAATAATATTCAACATTATTAGGGTGAGTATATCGAAAGTGGAGAGAAATATCTCATTGAAGGGCCTCGCGGTCTATAGAGATCAAAGAGTTCACAAGAATAAGTTCGGGCATCTTTGGTTATATTGTTTCACAATCGAGAAGCTAGGCTATGTACAGTCTTTGGTAGAGCAAGGGGACTAGTTATCATCGAGATCAATCAATAAACCAGGCGAGTAGTACAAGCAGGGGGCAATACAGTAGGCGAGAGATCACTGACAATACTATGCGAGCACTGGGTTAGAAGGGGGGAATGAAGGGGGGAGATTACAGATGCATACCCTGGTGGGTCAAGAGGGGGAATGAGAGAGTGAACCGCTACAGTAATCGATCAATGAATGGGTGGCTAGGATGCGAAAATAATCAATAATCAGTGAGTGATGGATGGTGCTAGGGCAATCGATAGGAAGATACAGAGAATGGGTACGGTAGCTAGTAATCGATGCTCAGAGGGGGGATGGGGGTACGGTATCTAGCTACTCCTCGAGTTTCTTCAGGAGGGGCATCAGGTGCACGTTGTGGTTCACATCGGACACCAAGGTCGACGACGCCGTCGAGCACTTGCTGTGGTGCGTCGCGGCGTCCGCGTCGACGCTCGTCTGACGCGTCGCGGGCGCCGGCGACTCGAGCAGCGCGGACGCGTCGCGGTCACGCGCCGCGAGCTTGAGCGACGCGCGATAGCGCTCGAACGCGGTCGACAGCCGGCCAATGGGCGCCTCGATCAGCAGGTAGAAGGGCAGAGCGACGGCGAACGAGAGGGCGGCCACGGCTGGAATGAGTGCGGTAATTACAGTACTCCGCGCTACCGTAATCAATCTTTTCAAAAACCATCTAGTTCGGTGAGTCAGACTCACCCTAATCAATCTAGTTCGGTGGGTCAGATCGCTTACCGGGCAGGACGACGAGCAGGGCGATGGCCGAATCGGCTCGCTGGAGGTACGTCAGATGGTTGAAGACGTACACGACCGGCATGTGCAGCAGGTAAGCAGAGAAGGTCAGACGGGCCAGCACGGACCAGAGGATGTGCACGTTGATGCTGCAATTAGGCTACCATAATCTTTGATGGGAGGAAGAGTTCGGTGGGTCAGATTCACTCCTACACTACCGTAACCCCTCTCAGTTCCACGGGTCAGATTCCTGATCAGCAAATAAATACTCACGTCTCAGCCTGCTGCGTGAGGGCGGCGATCATTGCGACGAGGGCGAGGGCGAAGACGGACCGGAAGGTGGCAGTGTACGCCACGTTGTACGCGTTCGCCGACATGTCGGGCCACCTGGAACAGCCGGGATTTATCGATTTTCCGGACCGGAGTTTGGCGCCGAATTCAAATATACAAATAATCTCAGTGCTCACCAGTACTCGGGAAGGATGGCGTAGATCGTTGCGACTGCGAGCGTCGCTCCTCCGAAGAACATGACGTATCCGGATCTGCAAGAGCCATTGTTTAGTCAGAGCCGGGAAGTGGGCGTGGTGTATTGGGAAACGTCGCCACCGATACACCGCTTACCTCTTGGTGATTCTGCACTGCTTGCGCTCCCAGTGCGTGGTGGCCCAGCCGAACAGGAGACCGATGAGGAAGGGGCCGCACTGAAATTAATTAATTAGTAATCAAATTAAGTCAGTCGACGATTGGGAATCGCGGCTACCGTACCTTGGTGTAGGGGCGGGCGTACATCTCCCAGAGCCCGAGGTAGATGTGCTTGACGGACGCGGGGTCAACGCCGGGGTAGGAGATGAACTGAAGTGATCACTTGATTATTTGCACTTGGCGCACAAGGTGTGTAGAAATCGTCGGAAAATCGGTCATTTTTCTACAGCACTCGAAATGCGCAAGCAAACACGTACCGGGATGTCCACGTCCGACTTGTTGCACGTGTCGTACGACAGGCAGTAGGCTGCACGGAGGCCGGTCGAGACGGCGATCGTCGTCAGCACGATCAGAATAGCGCTTCTTCTGGAATTTCGAAAATCAGGAATCTGACCCTGTGAACTACCGTAATCCCCCGGAAGCTACCTTACCTGTCACGGTTGAGCGCCCACATGAAGAGCGGGGCGACCATGTGCAGCTGCATGTCCAGACCGATGTACCTGAAAAATATCACATCATTTGCTTCTTGACGCATTTGAGGTGTCAAACTTCCGAAAAAATGAGGCATTTTTCTACAGTCACTCTAGTCGCGCAAGCTCACCAGAGATAGCCCAGGCAGGTGGGGATCTCTTGCCAGTTGCCGACGAAGAAGATGTGCGCCAGGAGGCCCTTCGCGCCGCACGCCGAGATCATCGTCACTTCGAATCTGCAAGCGGGTACGGTAAGGGCTGGTTTCCGGTTCCGGGTCGTGGTAGCCTGGTACCGTACCTGGGCAGGATCCATCTCATGAGCGGGCCGGACGCGAGCAGGATGAAGATGAAGACGGAGGGGACGAGGCGGGTCAGACGGCGGTACACGTAGCGCGAGTAATGCGGCTGGAATAAATCACATTATAATTGCCGAAAAAAGCAATTTTTGCAACTTTTTTCCACAGCACTTCAAAATCGCCGCTTTGCGCAGGAAAAGTACTCGATTTACTCACCCAAAAGTCCATCTGGGCGTCTCTCTGCCAGGTGCGAGCTGCGAGCAGGCCCGAGAGGACGAGAAACACTTCGACACCGAGCGCCGAGTTGCCGAGTAGCGCGCCGAATACGGGGTGCTCGTGGACGGCCTTCTGCAATGGGATTACGGTAAGAAAGTCAGTTATCGATCGCAAAGTTCAGCAGCTACCGTACCTTGAACGCGTCGGCGGACGGCAGACGGTCGAGGATGTCGATGCGGCCCTCGCTGCCCGTGTGGTTCATCATCACCCACAGGATGGCGACGACGCGCAGAATGTCCAGGATGTTCAGCCGCGATTGGCGGGCGACCGTCATTTCCTGCAGATTACGGTGGATTAGCGCATCGAGTACTGGCTTTATTCGCTGGTGACTCATGCTCTTTTGATTTCTCGCTACACTTTTGCACATGCACCGCACATAGATCCCTTCCCTTTTTCACTTCACACGTGTCCCTTTTCCCTCCCTTGCAATCACATTCCCCCATTTCTTCCTTCTCCTCGTAAAAGTCACCACCATCATTCGCTTTCCTTCCCCCCACTCGCGGCGCTTTCTTCCATTTCGCACGTAGCATTGCCCCCCTTCTCTTCCTACCAGTTACTACTCATGTCACCTCCTCCCCTACTATCTCTATCTCATTACGCGGCCAAACATAAACAACTACCGTATCCCGGCTGCGACGACGTGACAAAGACTAGAGATGAGATGGGGATGGGCACACGTGCGCGCAAAGATTGCCTATCAAAGACACCACAAAAAGAGCAATCCAGAGCACAAGATGTTGGATACGGTAGCAAGAGCGAAGCGCAGACACAATCAAGAGAGACAGCGACTGAGAGTAATAGTGAAAGAAGCGACAGAAGTAAAGCTGTCCTACCGTATCCCAGCTACCGTAACCCACTAATAATAACACTGGTCAGTAATGAAGATGTCCTACCGTACCCCGGCTACCGTAGCCCGCACACCAACCAAACTACCGTACCTGGTAGCTCTTGACGATGCTCAGCTGCCCGAGGCGGCTCTTGCTGAAGACGGTGCCGACGATTACCGCCACGATCCACACCACGGGCAGGACGACGAATAGCGCCCACTCGGTGCCCGAGTCCTTGTCGATCGTCGGCAGATGGCTCCACAGACTGCATACCGGCTCCTGAATCTGGGAGGGTTAAGGTAACCGGGAGCGAAAGCCGGAAGTAAGAGCCGGGAAATCCTAAAGCCGGCAAATAGCTCACCTTGTACGGCTCCGGCAGCTGGACGTGGTCCGAATCGATGGCTGCGGCCGCCAGTACGGACGCGGCCATGGCGGCTTGGTGCGCGGACAGATTCGAGTTGAGAAGAAGACTAGAGGAGTTGGCCAGCGAGACTGCGGCCATGCTGAACGACCAAGGCCTTTCCTCACTGGTGACGACTATCATCACGACGACACAACGAGTGAATGAATGATCGAGAAAGGAGAACCGACGAGGGGAGGGGCCAAGGCGGTGCGAAAAAGGACGTTAGGGAAAGGAAGGAAGGAAGGGAACGTGTTAGAGGAAGACGATCGGAGGTGACCGGGGAAGAGGAGGAAGGGGGATGGGAAGAGGGGGTAGAGGGAGAGGTCATGCCCTGATAAGGGCAGGGCAGCTGTGCCAAAGGGACTGTGCACAGGAAATCAATCAGATAAGGAGGTACAGTAAGCCAGGGTACGGTAGCTTCAAGAGAAGACTAACGAAGGAGCAACCAAGGGAGGAGCTAAGGCAAGGAGACTACCGTAATCAGAGATGGGACAAATGTAAAATAAGCAGCAGGCTTGAAAAGGGATAAGAGGCTGAAGAGAAGCCCAGAAGAGGCTTCCACTCTGCTCTCAGACTCGCCGTGCCTTGCTTATATACGCCCCGCCTGGCTGTCTCTGAACACCCCGCCGCCGGCTTGCCACAGGGGGCGGAGTCCGGGCGTCAAACCCCGCCCACCCGGGCAAAGAGGCGTGATCTGCACGTAGCGAAGGGTGCCTACGTGCTGATCGCAAGATGATTTGGAGACGGGTGGTGGGATGGGGATGACAAATGCTTTGAGCGTGTTTTCTACCCGTCACTTTGTGTGCGCGCGCGAACACTCATCCTGCGAGGAATTGAGCGTTCTTTGGACACTCCTCGAGCTACCGCGGAGGAAGAATCGCTGCCAGAGGGGGTTTCATGCTCTTCTAGTTATCTGCAGACCCCCGATCTTTTCTTTGCCAAAAGATCAGCAGACATAGCTGAGACATCCCAGTGATAGACAAACACAAGGCCGTCTGGCCCAAAGTCATTGACCAAACGATGACATCCCAAAGGGGGGAATCAAAGATCACTGGTATTGATAGCCATTGGACCTTCTCTTATCTCTGTTGGGCCAAGATCACGCACTAGAAATCCAGCGTGATGACAATTAGTACGCGCCGAACTTTTGTGGAGCACACACAACGCGCCTGACTACGTGCAGATCTCAGGACACAGTATCCTCACAAAGTGTGGGCTGTCTGTCGAGATGTGTTCCGCTTTCCCTTCGTCTTTCTCGATCAAGGATTGCGGAAAAGCTATCGAGCCAGATCGTTGTTTCAGCGCACAAAAGATCCTTGCAGAGGGATGATTTGGTGAACTGTGTGAGCCCCCGCAAACAGCCATGGTGATCTCTGATTGCACTCTTCACAACGGGATTTGTGCACTTCTCGTTGCCGGTCTAACCGATTACGACTGATGATTCACGAGGAAGCAAGCAGCGCGGAAAAATTCTGCCGAAAAAATGACGAGGAAGGAAGAAAGAGGCAGCTCAGACTACGCCCAAACCGTGCATGCACGCACGCCGATAAAAATTTGGCCGTTCGAAACAGAGCGATCAATCGCCTGAATCATACAGACAGTGGGCAACCTTTTCGCAGTAAGGAACTAACTGCTCCCGATCACGATGCCATCCACATCATTTGCCATTTATCGCTCTCTTTCGGGGGCGGAATCGGCAAGAATGTCTGATACCATTCTCCCCATCATCTGTGCAGAGGAAGGGGTGAATCGTTTGGTGTGATGTGCGTATATAAATAACTGTGCCCCTCAGCGAGGGAACAAATGCGGATAGCGATCATGATCTTCTGATATTGCGCACGCGTGCGAGACTACGAAGATCATCACCTTTTTTTGGAGGCGCAATCAGCTTTGCTTTGTTCAGGATGTTGCGTGGGTACATGCATGTTAAACGTGGGTGCAGTTGCCACTTCACTGATTATCATGTTTGCAATGTGTACGTGAGTGGGTGCATCATGTATGGGGACATACGTTGGTGACACCGATCGATCAATTCCAAGTCCCCAGACAGTTCGACCTCCATTGATCGCAATCTCCGCACAGTATCTGCTAGAGATCACCACTTCCTTCTCCTGCTCCTTCTCGCCACCGCAGGCGACAGTCGATCAAACACCTTGTTTGTTTATCTCACTCTGTATACGCCAAGAGAATAATAGCGTGTGCAAGCGCTCAATGAGAAAAGAGCTGCTGTATGTTGGGTCAAACACTGTAAGTGGTGGCTACTACTGCTACGTGACATTACGCAAGGGTCATCCGAGGCCAAGTGGCTGATGCAATCTCAGTGCGTTCGGCTAGGCAGTGCACAGACTAGAGATCGCTTCGATCGGCGGACGAAGAGGAAGAAAAGGGAGGGTGGAGAGAAGAGTGATCTATCACTTTAGCTGCGCTCGCTCGCTCGCTCAACTGTTCCTGTTCTTGTGCACGTTTGGGCGAGATGTTTCACCCTCGTCTAGGGATGTTTGTCATCATCAGCGATTAAGCCGTCTTCAATCTGTTTTTTTCCATTTCCAATAAGCCGATAGATAGTTTGAGCAGCGTAATATCTTGAACTATTGAACCCCTAATAAGTTTCTCAAAACTTCAGGTTTATACGAAGGAGATGACATATCCAAAGATAAACGATCAAGGAAGGGTCGTTGATGATATTATTTACCCTAGAAATTTGGTGATCACATTTTGGCCACAAAGCGTCGTCTCTCGATAGACACTACAAGAAAGAGTCACTTTTTTTGGGCTCTCAAGGGGGAAGGGCTACGTGAGAATTCGAAACGGCTTCGACAATCTTACTCATATTGGGTTGCATCACCCCACCAAAGAAATCATCCTGTACGCGTGTGATTTCGGACGTTTCTGCAAACATTTTGTCAGCATAGGCCGATATGCAGCCTGCGAAGTTACGTGAGCAAAGCCAAGATGGTTTAATCGTTTGCGAGATGCAACGCCCCCGATCATGTTTGTTTATTATCCGTTCGATGGAACCATCGAAACCTTGATCCCTCTCGACACTTCATGCGTACACCAAGCCAATGACTGTATTTGGTGAGCTAAAATGCCGAAACAATGGCAGTAACCAGGCCGGAAGGGGCGACATCGCGAGCACAACAACTGCATTGATGGATCACTTCCTTTCCCACTTTCGTAGCACTTTGCGATCACAGGGATCACAAATTTCCACACTACGGCGTATGTTTTCAATGATTAATCATGTGGTCAATTTGCTTGCTTGCTTGACATATGACAATGTGTTTGGTCATAACGTGCAAAGCTCGCCAGAAAAATTCAGAAGCACTTCCTTGTTTGCTGGACTTTCCTGTCTGATTGGGGACATACCGTAGCTCAACCAATGTCTCTGCGCGACTGTGTGCGAAAGGTTGAGAAACAAGGCGAAGTATATTTCTCGAAAATATATCAATGACCAATCACCATTGTTTAGATCATGAAGAACATTTCTTGAGAGAAGATCTCAATACATCGCTTCACATCGAATGATCTTTCATGCTTTCTGGATTACGTCACGATGAAATGTGCCGTAAGCGCTGTTTATTGCTCTTCGAGTCGACCCCCATCGTTTCCCACTTCATATCTGTCTTGTATGCCCATTGATTATCATCGTCTTATCATTCAGTACACAACCTGCATGTTTCCTGAGCCCTTCCAATTTTAACACAATAGTACGAATTGCCAAGTCACAGACACCTCGAATAAAGTCACACCTAAACTACTCTGGATATGAAATTCGTCGTGTAAGCCGAGATTCATAACATCATGAGCTACTAAATGCAGATTCTTTCAACGAATGAAATGAAATAGAGTGGCCGCAAAAACGGCTCGGATTAAATTGATGTGAAATCCCTTCCAAATCCGAAAATGCAAGCCCACCCACATCAGACCCATAAAGAGATTCTATCTTTACCATAATAGCAGGGCCTCTTTGAATCAAGGAGCCTTATCAACGCGGTTAGCGTAACGCTTATCACGCTAGAAAAAGAGCTTACGACTCGGGCAATCTGCTTTCCAGGAAAATGCAAATCCCAGAGGAAAGCGTTGAAAATGAATACGGTAGAAACGAAATAGGAATGGAAATGTGCAACAAACAGACTAGTGAACAAATAGACACAGTCCGCACAGTGCGTGCATGACTTTCATGAGAGTGTTTTGCAGGACGTATCCCGTAAAACGCACATAGGCATAACGACCGAAGTACATTGCCCAACCAATTCATGAACGTGCGCTTTCGCAGGTAGACAAAATCTCCCAAACGCGGGCCTCTTGTCTGTCTGACGCGAGAACGATTGCTCATGCAAACCTCGGTCACTGGTCTCGAACAGCCGCACCCAAACGGGCGGTTATTTCAGTCCACCTTCACACTCGCACGTAGGCTTGACCGCAAGCCAAGTGATTCCTTCACGAATTGCGCCGCATACCAAATAGTTTACTTCGAGCAATCGTCATCTAACGTACTTGCAACGCTGTTTACAGTCCAACTATTTCCGCTCTAGACTCGGAAAAAAGTGTGTGGCGTGAACAACTTTCCCATATTTTCGTCTACGACACAGTGGACTTTAGAACATGAAATAGCCAAGCTGTTGTAAGGACGAGCAATGGCAGAGGGGCTGCTCTTGTTTCCTTCTGCAGTCACACACTGGGGCGGACTTTCGAACCGCTAATCCGTGCCGTTTTGCAGGATAGCATCTTCCTGTTCTTATCTCCTGTCACGAGTCACGAGATCCGCGCTGATAAGCGTCCAGACAGACTTTGGCTGATCATTTTGTCAGGCTCTTCCACGGCCGTATCTCCGCTTCCTCACGATCTATCGCTTATCTATCTGTCACTTTGATCACAGGGATCAAATGCTTTCACCAATAGGCTGATTCAATCTCACGCGCAAACTCCCGATTCTATTCGTGATCTGTCCAAGACAGAGAAGCTTATCTCTTAAGGATCCACAACGGATCCAAAATACACCAGTCCCCCTGCACTCACAAAAACGAAAATGAATAAATTAGAAAACGTTTACTACGGACCGTAGTTAGCACACGAAAAGTGATTCACAGAATGAAATCTTGAAAACAACAACAACAATATGGTACAACGAAGACAATAACAACATGGATATGGTACAGTTAGACTTACATCATTCCTATACAACAAATCTTCTAGTGCGATCTGAGTCTCTTTACGGCGATTGTGACATCGCTTGCCGTTACTCGGTTGTTCTGCTGCGTCTTCGCTCCCTTCTCGGCCGAATCTGCAAAGATCAAAGATCAAACTCCATACCCCCCTCCCCATTCACCCTTCACTCACATCTCAGCAGTCGCTCGAACAGCTCAAAGTTGGCGGGTCGTTTGGCCGGCGAGACCTGCTCTGGCTGAAAACAAGCTCTATTTTTATCTAATCACGTTTCTGTCAGCCTGCCCGCCCAACTACCGTACCCCCTACCAACCTGCGGTTCCGGCTCCTTCTCTTTCTCCACCATCATCGTGACCTCCTTGGAGAAGCTCACCGAGAGGTTACTGTAATTTGCTGTGTTCAATTTCGTGCAGATGGCACACACAAAAAAAAGTAAAAAAAAGTTAAAAAGTTCGTGCTAAGATGGGCAATCTATGGGGTGATTCACGCGTGGAAAACACGCCGTACGCTAAATGTCCCTTGATGCACCCCGCAATCCTTTGATCGCTCGCCCTTCCACCGATATTTCGACACTATCTACTGTTGCCGACTCTGATTGATAGATCACCTACCAGCGAACCCGGCCTAGGCACTGGTGGCTACAAATCGCGCGCTGTTCTGCCGTTTGTTTGTCGGGCGTTTTTCGACGAACTTTGGGTACGTTTATCACAATATCCAGACTTTGATCCAACACACGCCCATTTCATGCACGAGCAACGTGGATGCCTTGTTCGCTTAGCGGGCATTTAGCTAGAATCGTCTCCACGGCTCTCTCCGTCTAGCACTAAATCTCGTCGCTCGAGATAGAATTGGAGTTCGGGTGGTCTCTCTACCCGCTGCTAGCCTATCAGACACGCACAGTCCCAGTTCCCGGAATATTCCGCGATCGCCCGCTAAGCGAACGTGCAGACCTCTCGAGGCTGCTATTATTTCCCCGGCACACTCAATCTCATTCGTTTCACAACGTGTCAGAAATTGTGTATGTGTGCGGCGGAATTGTCACACAGCAACGTCGCGCGGCGAATTGCACTATGTGTTAGACGGTCTCCGGTGAATAATATCCGTCCAAGATCAAATGACGAACCACAAAATGTGCGGCTGTTACAAAACATAAATTGCCCGACTACAAGGGGAACCAAGCTGTGCACGAGCGTAAGCATAACTGCTTCCGCATGTCTATTGGATAGTGCAGCAAAATCACGTAGCCCACATGAACAAACGTTCATAAAGTGCTAAAACTTTATCCTGAAGATATTTTGAACATAACTTTAATATATAAATAGGTTTTGCACCTGCGTGTTCAAATTCAACACCGAACCAGTCTCGACCATTTCTCAAAGTACGAAAAATACGTGACAAAACTGCGCATTTTCTGCAAGAGCCTTCTCAAGTTAGCCACGCGAATAGTCGCCCTTTTTCTTTTTGCACCAGAAAATACACGTAATGCCCGCGCAAAGTTCCGTTTGCTCATGAGAGGCAGCAATGAAACGAGTGCATTTCGAGTGAAGAAACGTGACATTCTACATTGAGCTCCAGAAAACCACTTCCAACGTCGTGTCAGACAGGGCTTCAAAATTGAGGATGAGGGAAACATTTTCCAGATTCAAAGATCTCCAAACGGGTGGGCGCGTTTGAGTCGCATTTCCGGACCTTATAATTCAATGGTCTCGACAACAATTGAAAACGTGCACAGCCCACGCCGGAGTTGTTCCAAAAGTGGAACCAGGGTTTGCTAGGGTAGCCTTTTCCGGTGGAAGTAGATTCCGTTTCGGAGGCCCACTGTGTCTGAGATCGAAGGTACCGTATACCACGATGTTGATTCAACAGAAGCCCATTATCTCCCATCCATTTTTGCTCGTTAATCAGTTTTCACAGAAAGATGTCAACGTGTCGCGTAGGAAGTATGTGTGGTTTCGTCAGCTAATGACCATCGTATCTGAGATCATACGCACAGTACGCAACGAGGCTGACTCAACTGAAGCCAATTATCTCAGATCCATTTTTGCCACCGCTAATCAGGGTTTCACAGAAAATGTCAACGTGTGGCAGGGAAATATGCGAGGTTCTCGCCAGATAATGAGGGGGATATGGTAGTGTCGTCAGAGGTAGCAGAATATACACGTAAGCAGCAAGCGCGATCTTATTAGTCGCTTGCTTGCATTGCGGAATGCCATCTAGACAAGATCAGACTAGGATGGGTGACACATAAACAATCGTATAGTGGCACAATAGACATCTGGGTCTATTTACCAACGTCGATATGAAAGGCTCGGTACCGTATGCCACAGTGCAAGATTCCAAAGTTCCGGGTCGCTCTTCCAATATCTCCGTCTCTAATGGAGCGCACTTCCACCCTCAGAACGTCATTGTAAGCACATATAGCCTGCAGTCTCTCAAATAGCCATGCTCAATTCCTTCTCTGGCCTGTCCTCGGAGATGTGTTGGTGCATTTTTCACACTCGGCTGCTCGCACGTCGTCGAGACCGCAGCGTTGAGTTTCGGACACACGTCGTCCCTTCCGCTCCAATTGGTAATGCGCACCGGCGCACATCTGCCCCACGCAACCCACGTAGTCCTCTCGTGTCAGAGATCCCAACCAGCACTGCTTCCTCATTTCTTAAAGTGCTCCGCCGTTTCCGGCAGCAACTTTAGAGGAGAAGTTATTCTAGGCCCACATAATCCAGTATTTGTGACACACGCTCTGAAGTCAGAATATATATGTTTCTTCTATATTCTAGTGTATTCTAGTGATCTTCACTCAATCAACATGAGGAGGACATGCGACGTAAATCTTGCGTGACTAGACTGGAATCCACTTTGTGCTTCCAAGTAGAAAGGGATCCAATATGCATTATTGTTTGTATTAGTACCAGAAAAGCTCTACAGCACGCATCACCACAAGTAGTAGCTGGATACGTGTTGATCTTTCCTTGCCCACATATATTGTCTTCGTTCCATTCATTAGAATCAGATGACATTCAGATATTTCTGTGCACATGAGGCTATTTCCAATGCAAAACATGAGATCAGCGACCAGTATTGTATTATTACAGTATTACAGAAGACACTGAAGATCGAAGATGTTGAAATAATTAAGGCACGTGCCGAACGAGAAATGTCATCTATTGTTGTCGTATTAATGCAGAACCTTGATATGCACATTACTATGATCAGCATACTCTCACGTTCGGTATTCTACCGTATTCTTTTGTGTGCGTGCCTATCAACACATGTAGTCGGCTTGGATGTTTGCCGACATCATATCAAGTGATAACTATGTTGTTCGTTGAGGGGTGTACGTAAAAGTTAAAGCGCAAGTAGACGGTGATTCTCCTTAGATCTCCGTCGTTTATTTAACTATGTTGTTCGAGTACGTCAAGTGAAAGCGTGAACCTCGGACATCGTCAATTGTCTGTTATGCGTTCACTCGTATCCACGGCGTCCTTTGGCGTATTTGTGTGACGATTCTAAGCGATCAAGCAAACCGATAATCACCAGGTAGGATATGCGCTGACCTAGAATGCTATCCCAGCGTATCATTACGACCGTATCTTCTAACTCACACGTATGTCTACGCAATCACATAACAAAAGTAGAAAGAACAAAAGCAGGGATGAGCGCATCGAGGGATCGAAAATGGTAGCATCTACACTACTACGATGAATCCGCCCCGGATCTCTGTCGCAAATCATAAATAATGCCCCAAGCCCGGAATAATACCTGCGCGGGTGGCAATGTGCATGCATGCGTGCCATGCATAGACGATAACATCAATTCGGCCGAAAATCACATCAGAGTACAAGAAATGGCCCATTTCGGACAGGAATCTAATTCTAGGAAAGACAATTCATAAATGTAAGAGGAATGGTGTCACAATTGTAGCGATCGCTAAACATCGATCGAGCTTCACTTATATTATTTAGTTGGGTAGATGTCTGGAGATCGGTCAGAATTTCGAACATAACGTCCCGGGAACTAGGTAAATACCAGAAAAAGCATTGTAGACGTAACTTGTCTAGACAAGTTCCAGAAGCACTTCCATGTAGTTCGTTTTAGCATTTCCTTCCTCGATTATAATTGTTTAGGAATTTCGCTGCTTCATACGCCTACCGTACAGAAACTACGAGTAAGCTCAACAATACATCCTATTTCTGGTCACGTAAATTATAAGATCTAACATTCATTCTGATAACGATGTGGTATTCTATTTCTGCCCATCGTACGTGAATATTAAAATTTCTGCTGATAAGAATGAACATACGCCACAATTCCAATTGCTGATTACAACAAAACATGATACGATGAAAAAAGTATAAAATTCTGGGGATTTCAATTGTCTTTGAATAATTTTAAACGAGATAATTATGTATGTAAATTCTTGATTGTTTTATTTTTAAATGGGTATTGTAAAAATCATGTGTTTGGTATATTCTCTCTATTTAATATTCTCTGAATTTCCATAAATGCAAGAACCCATAAATGCACGAGCACCCGCTGGCCCCATTTCAAATTCCGCTCCTACATGAGTATCTAATATTCCAAGGCAATCACGAGAACATGCATCTTCACAAATAAACTGGTAATTTATTTCCCAATTATATTCGGGGTCATATTGTTTTGTCTGTTTATGATGACTGTCTTTGTTTGTGATGCTGATAATATTATTTGAATTGCACAACTCGTTGGTCTTGTTTCGAATACAACAGATTAATGGATTCATCAATTCACGTGAACTCGCTGGCCTCATTTCCAATTCCACGCCTACATGTCCAATATCACGGCAAACCTCGAGGACGTGCCTTCCTTCAACATCCTCATCCGATTACTCCACCTAATTCGCCGTAATGCGCCTGATTCGCTGCATCGAATTAGCCGTGCGAGGGTGCTTCTCACCTCAGACACGCAAATGCGGTTATAGAATTAACCGCTTTCTTCTACCTGGAAAGGCGGCTGGGTACAAACACCACTGCTTACACCAAGTCGGTCAGCCTTCTTACATCGTTCATGGAATTTGCTGTACATCAGAGTCAGACGCGGCAAAACACAATCGCAGATCAACACATAGCCGGTCAAAGACCGAGCGGCGAGGTGTGTTTGCTGGGCAGAAACCACACTCTGCGCCATAGTTAATGTGCACGTTTAGAACCGATTAGCACGCAAGCAGTGGGATTACTGTGTACAAGCAAGCCCGATCAAGCCTAATCTTAGCAACCAGGCGAATTTGATTTGCAACGAATCATGAAGATTCGGCGAAACACTAAACAGATAATGTACTTGACGAAGGCAGGCCGAAAGAAGAGAACAGACCCTCCGGACTTGTATGAATAATCACAGACAAGTCATAAATTTCCCCTGATTTTTAAGCCCCTGATTTCCAGGTTAACTACACTTTTTAGCAGGGAAAATCGTACAAACAAGAAACAAACTCCAGTGCATTCTCGGATGCGGAAGTGAATTTGTAGCCGTCGCAAAATCATAAGCTCAAAATGTGCGGCGCGAAAATACCTTCCCCCGTGTGACACCCTTCTTCCTTCCAACCGCATCCCACCTTCTTTCCCTACCGTAGCAAAATATTCCCACGGCTACCGTATCACATTTCCTTTTTTCCTCTCCACTCCTACAGAGGATAAATACCTTGATATCCCGATTTTGCAAATACGAATTGGTTTGTGCAATTATTGAATAGAATTCGGCAAGATCGGTTGATTTCCGAAGCAAACTTAACAAAAGTGTCTAGGAATATAGCGTTTTTATGTAAATACAAACAGATACGGGTTTGGTATGTCATTTGAGGCCTAATATTTGACCCTTGCTCCCCTACCGTATACCTCCGATCGATCGTCCTGTCTCCTCTCCTCGCACTTCCCTTCAGGATGCTGTTCGTCGTCGAATTCAGGGCGTCCGAGCTCTTGGTCGTCGATGAATTCTAAACACGTTCTTATTCGAAAATATTTTAGGCTTCTGTCTCACATTTCCCACTATGCGTGATTTTGAACGCTTTTACTGATCACGTAACAAAAACAGTGTTTTTATTCTCACGATTTCTGCTTTTCTCATTATCCCCACGGCGCACACTTTGATCCACAAGTTGTAAACCCGATCTAGATAGCAGAAATCTGGATTGAGGAAAACACACACACACATTCAATTACCCACACCTACGTGGTGTGTTGGAAAAGCTATCACGTTCCCTCATTATAGAAGCATGGGGGGAGCAGGCTTGTATTGATTTGCACAACCTATTTTTTCACAACTTGCTCCAAAAATAATCAAATTACATTAAAATTATGCATCGCTGAACCCGGTGGTACTGTGGTGTTGCGCGCGTTTCTATAAGCAGCATGGGCTAATAAATAATGAGGAGCTGACGTTGCATAACTATACTACACATTTACACGTATCCTGCCTACAGTAATGAGATATTCTGTCGTGGAATCATCCGAACACTGGTGGGTGTTTACAGGCTCACAAGGGGGTCGAAATTGAGTCGAATTAGGATTCAGTCATGCTCAAGAGGCGCGAAGCGAGCTATTTTTCCATATAAACGATAGGCGTAACAACGGGTTAACCTGTCAATACATCCTATTCTCATGTTTTCCAATACGGCTAGCCGACTCGATAGCATGGAAACATACATGAAAAAGTTATGTGACGAAATCCTACGAAAGCGGGGTATGTTTATGAAAAAGACCTTGGAAACCGACTAATTTTATGAATGCGGGATATGTTTGCGAATCGTAGGTAATATGCCTTGTCAACGAAAACCTTAAAAGCGGGCTATGTTTTCAAATTCCAGGTTGCTTTCCACTAGCTTTTTCATGTCTGCATGGAAACCGGAAGACAGGACCATTGCTCTACCAGTGAATCTAATTGATCAGCGCAATTTCTCCATATGAATTCACAGTGCATAACCATCTATTCGCACGTGCATTACTTATAATAACAAGGCAGTCTGAGGCGCTAAATACACATAAAAAAAGGTTAGTGTCCAAAGGTAACTTACTCCTATAGTTACTTTGCAGAAGTACACCAATATAACAATCTCTGAATTCCCACGCGCATTTTCCACAGTAATAAGGTATTCTGCGCCGCTAACTACGCATTGCTAAGTGGTCGAGCCGCACGAAGTTCACTTCCTTGTGACCACACGCACGTAAGAGACAGACGTCAGGAATAACAGTCCCCCCCCCTTAATAATAGCCTATACCTTGTCCAGAGCACGTCAGAGGGAAAGATCACAAGGATCAGTAATTCCAACCGTCCGAACTTGCTATCCTATTTGTTATTTTTCCTTAAAGATCTTGTGATCATTGAGAAACTTACAATTTCAGTGATTTCACAGATTGGTGGGCCCCAAATCCACCAAGTTTGCAAATTTTCAATTTTAAAACTCGCATTTTTAAATTCTTTATTATTACAATTAATTAAATAAATATCTTCCGCACCTCAGCCGTGCTCGTGTCTTCCAGTGGCTGCAGGATCGCGTGCGATGTGTCGAGTGTCTGGCAAAGATCAAACTATAAGATGTCGAATAGAGATACACTTCCTCCCAACCGTATCACACCCTATTCTTATCGTATCATGATTCTCCCACGATTACCGTATCTTGCTTCCGCATTCCTCTCTAGTTCCTTCCCAGCCGTATCCCCCTGATCTCTGCTTTTTTTTTACTCAGGGACCATTTTACAAACTAGAGATCATGTCACAAACGGTAAAGGTGCTTCCACAATCAAAGCGATTTTACTGTGATCTAAATCTCAGAGATCAAAGATCACCTCATCATCCGGTCTGGCCGGCCGCTCGCTTTCCTCTTCCTGCTCCTCTTCGTCCTCTTCCCCCTCATCCTGCGACTTCTCCAGCTCCCACGGGAAGGTGACGTCGCGCAGCGCATCGCCCTCGTCGTGGACTGTGGTCCTGGAATTAATAATAATTAGAAAAATTACAATAATTAAATAAATAATCAATCGTCCAGGCTAATAATGCTGCTTTAATTTTCAAATTTGAGAGCACGCGCGAAATCAATCGAACTAAAGCAGTTTCATCGAATATTGAATAGGCGATGAAACATGAAAACAAGGGGAATTTGAATTCCGGGTTGATCGTACGTGAAACCTGTGTCCAGTAGTGTGAGTGATATCACAGGCAAGCATCACAGGACACTCTCAACTCTTCACTCAAGGTCTCACATGTCTGGCAAGCTTTTAAACCTCCATGTACCCAAGCGCGCGTCTGCTATTCGTCGTGACAACAGACATCACAGCTGACTCTCACCATTTCATCCACTATCTCGCCACTCTCAAAAGCTCTTATTGGTCTCACAAGGTGGCGAGAGAGTGTGTGAAACGAAGAGACGCCGAGAAGCTCTCAGCCTAACAGATTCACTAACGACGAGACATGGCGAGACTTCTTTCAGCTTCAGATTCCCGTTAATCGTCAGCATTATTTCACACCAGAATACGAAACGGAAGGCCCCATAAACAGAGGTGTAAGTCTGCACGAATTTATCCGAAAACATCGCAGTGACTACAAGATATACGAACAGTTTCAGTCTAGCAAGAATTGGGCGTTTGAGAAGATCAGTCTCTGCTGATCTCTCGTCTCAATATAAAACCGCTGAAACGTAAACATGCCGAGACGTCAAAAGAATATATCCGAAAAACATCGCCGTTACTACAACCTAGACGTAGCGATTTCAGTCTCTCTAGTTCACCGTCTTGTCTCAATAGGGTCTACGATAGATCAGCTTCCACTGATGTATCAGTCCAAAGTGAGATCTCAGTAACACAAACAAGCCGAGATCTTGCTCGGGTTCATTCAACGACATCTCACCGACAACAGCCTAGACAGCCCCAGTTTCCCTCTAGTCGCAACAATGTCTAACATGGGAATGGCCTGAACTCGCATTCTCCGATCCTAAAGACATATTCAGGCATGCCGATTTCAAATCATCATTTTTTTCCAAAACTGCTTCAAAAATCCACAAGACCTGCGTACACTAATGCCTCGGCCCAATATAAAGTCTCTGAAACACAAACAAACCGAGACTTTGCGCAAATTTAGCCAAAACATCACTAACTACATCCTAGGTGTAGCGATTTCGTAGTGACGTCTCTAGCTTCTAGTCACAGCAACGTCTGAATCCATAAGATCAGCCTATACTAGTGTCTTGGCCGGAAATGAGGTCGCTGTAGCAGGGACGAGATGAGATCTTGTACGGATTTGTTCAAGGATATCGCAATGACTACACATAGACGCAGCAGTTTCAGTCTCCAGTTTCCCTTGTAGTCACAGCAACGTCTAAAACCATAAGATCAGCCCACGCTAATATTTCTGCTAAATACAGAATCTCAGTAGCACAAACAAGGTGAGAGTCTGCATGAATTTATTCAACGATGTCGCGTGACTTTCAAATCTCTAGTTTGCCCTCTAGTCTGCGGGGGTCTAGATCATGTACACACAGATGAAATGGGTGGGATTTTTTGATGGTATGGAACTCATACCATGGAAATTTTTGACCCAAAATGGCTCATACCATGGAAATTTTTGACCTAAAATAGCTCATACCATGGGAATTTTTGCTGGATGAAATTACCCTTTTCAACTGTGCATGTACGCTCCCTGCTACACACCTTGAACAAGTGGACTTAAATATCCCAAATAAATAGCAAAAATGGTCTAGTATTGTTTTTTCCCAACGACATTCATGATGGAATCGTAGCTCATTCGCAATTCATCGTATGTCTAACCTCTATTGCACAAACTCACCTGGGCGCATTTTAGCCCATTTTCGACGAAAAACCCCCACAAATTGGCCATTTTTCACGTGTAACTAGCGTAACCGCCCTCCATACCGTACCTCTTCTCTCCTTCCTCCACTTCCTCTTCCTCCTCGTCATCCTCATGCTCCCACGGGAAGGTGTACACCCTCTGCGACGGTTGTTCTTCCTCGATCGGCGCCGCTTCGACTACCGTATCCTTGCTGCCGTCTACCGTATCCCTCGGTTGATCGACCGCCTGGGTGGCCGGGTCTACCGTATCCTCCTCCTCCCGGACCACCACCGTATCCTGGCTTCTATCCGCGTCCTTGTCCACCGTATCCTCAGTTGGCGGTGCGTCAGCAGCGCGAGGGGGAGTGATCTGGAGTGAAATTAGCCTAGATAAGAACAAAGATCAACTTCTGAAAGATCAAATATCAATCCACCCACCTCAACGTTCTCCTGCGGCTGCTCAGTCGGTTCCACGTCCCGTCTCACTTCCTGCTGAAACAGAGATGCAATCTAAGGATGTAGTGGAACTTGCACGATTTTAGCGCAGGGGGGCTGAATCCAAGCTTATTTGAAATTCAGTCAAATGGACGGTTTATGTTTCACGACGCCTATTACTCCCGTCAACTGCCCTAACAAATGCTGATCCCAACGGTGCTCCGAACAATCAAAATAATCTAACAAGCAACTGAATCTGGGGTTAAAAATGTTCTCAATCTCAAATATCACAATACAGATCTTTTCTTACTGCAAAACGAACGCCTCACATCTGCCACTATCTCCTCCTCCTCCCCATCCTCTTCGTCCTCCTCCATCTCCTCTTCCCTTCCCTCGTTCCTCTCGTCCTCCGTGAAGAGGTGCTTGCGCAGCTGTAATTTCGACGGTTAAAAATTAATTTCAGGAATTTTTAAATTATAATTTTCGAAAATCACGCTCCTCTGTGAGGTCACAATCTGCATCGGAAACTACCAATTTCCTCTAGAGTTCGAATTATATCTCTCGCCATTCTGACCAGTGAGAAAGTGTGCGAAATGAAGAGAGGGATACTTCCAACTCTAATTTCCGCGTTAGGCCAAAGCGATGTTTGCACTCATTATCCAATCGGATATGCGCATGCGAAATTGCGGTCGCATGCCTACCTGATTATTCGCCCTCGCATTCGCATATTAAATGTGTATTGCCTGGTCGCATTAGGCGAAATCGCCTAATAGATGTTTCGTAGAGTGCGAAATACGGGTAATCGTCTCTTCATTTCACACACTCTCTCACCGGTCAGAGAGGCGAGAGAGTGTGCGAAATGAAGAGACGGCGACCCGTATTTCGCACTCAGTTTCGCATCTAAAAGATCAGTAACGCATTAGCAGCTACACTTCCGCCGATAAATTACTATACATTACCCGAAAAGGATGCGGGGACTTTTGCCACCTTATCCTACCAACAATGGAATGCAATGCACTACAGAGCGCTCACATAACGTGACCTCTTGACCATTGCGTTTAGATCGTTTAGATAAAATCCTAAACAAAAAAAAAGTTCAGAAAAATATGCCGTTCCTCACGTATCTAAAAGATCAGTAACGAATCAGCGGCTACACTTCCGCCGATAAATTACTATACATTACCCGGAAAGGATGCGGGGACTTTTGCCACCGTATCCTCTTGATTTGTTTATATCGTAAAAAACGAAACAAAAACAAATAAAGAAAAATATGGCGTTTCGCACGTACCCCCCGCGCGTTAGACACGATGACATAATCGCTAGTTGCTATAATTGACGACAGACTAGACTGCAGCGAGGCAGCGCTAAACAGCTAGTACAGTAAGCATAGTTCTGGCACGTCTAGACCACAAATTAAAGCAGTTAAGCTCCAGATGACGGAAAAATATAGAAACATTCAGAATTCACGTTTCACAGTCATCTGATAATTGGGCTTTAAATAGCATTGATAAATAGCATTAAATGTTAAATAGCATTGATAAATAGCATTAAATAGCCATCTTGTACAAACAATCATCCACAATGATCATCAAATTCAATAGCATCTCTGTTCAGGACGAAACGTTTAAAGAATCAACTGGTTACTACCAATTATGAATTCAGCGCTGCGCAGGTTTCTGGTTTCATTATCTACTCTTATGCCAAGTGAGAACACTTTACGCTAGTGACAATCCCAATTCCAACTTTAAAAAACATTCTAGTCAACATCCGGCGAACCCGTTGTGAAATTTTAATCACAAACCGTATTTATGTTCCACGATCGCTTCTAGAACCACACCATCATACCAAAATCAGTAAGCTTCCCTGTTTTGCGTATACAACCAAACCAATTGCACGCACAAACCAGTATACGATATTCGTCCTCCCAAAAACGAGATTAGTGCTGCACTAACTTATCTTCAAACTATCCGGCGTTAGCGAACCAATGTATCATTTAATATTCCCGCGAATTAGTCCATCAAGTTTCATGCTTCACACTCTAATCATCAAGATCGAATGAGCCATTCGCTAATACCATCCTTGAAACGACTGAAACAAACCAATCCCAACTAACTATTCCGATCTTCTCACATTTTTCAAGTTTCACAAGTTTCATGACTTAACGATTTCTTATCAACCTCGACTGCCCCGTTTAGTAAAGTCCATAAACAACCAAATAAAGATGTCCTCAACTAACCAACTCAATCAACTCATTAAGTTTCATGTTTCACCTTTACCTTATCAACCTCGTACACCTCGTTCACCAATATGATAGCTGTCAGCGGTGCTAGAAACAAATAACACCAATCAACTAACCATCTCAATCAGCTCATCCACCCTCTCCTCCTCCTCTTCCCTTCCTTCCTCCTCATCATCCTCCGTCAGTTCCCATCCCTCCATCCACGCGACCGCCGACTCCATCTGTCCGTGCAACCATTCGTTCCTGGGATGAATGAATTAAAATAATATTATTAAATTAAAATAAATCATAATAATTTCAGCTTTTTGAATCAGGGAGATGTACAAGATTGTAAAATTCGATTCATTGGGCAACTATAGTGAGGCCACAACACAACTCCACCTGTACGATTCACAAATACTATTTAAAAATTTGTTATGAAACAGGTTACAGAACGATATCGAATCAACCGTGCAAATTGAGAGGCTATACTATACGTGCAACGCTAATCTGCCATGATAATTCAGTAGGGCTAATTAAAGTTTCTAATGAGACTCTATCACCAAATGAATTCGGATAGACCGGTCAAATTGAGAGGCAATACTAGACGTGCAACGCTACTCCGCCTGGGCGAATCAGTACTACGACTTCACTCGTTTCCGAGTATCACGGATTGTTGTTCGTGAGAAGATTTCGCGTCGCAAGCATACGAAATCTATTTGGGTGGTGAGCAAAACACACTCGTGTTTTGACGCCTCGTGAGAGCAATCCAGCCAAACTTCAAGACTGATCTACATTACAGCTCCCACGCGATCTTTCACCGCCACAATCATGAGCCCACACACGTTATAATTGTTGATTTCTAAAATTGCTACACACATTTCTTACTGAATCGCCCAAACAAGCGCTGGGAATGTCCCACGCTCATTTCATCTTCAGTGATAGCTGAACAATGACATGAAAATGTTTGTGCACCAATGAGCACACGTAATAACCATGCTGCCGTTGTTTGAGCCATTCTCTGGTCTTGCATCACATATCATCAAACCACGTGGGGCTATTTCAGTTGCTCCTTATCCAATTCCACTTCCTAGTCAGTCTCATTGTATGCGAGATAGTATCTGACTTGGAGATATTTGTGAAGACTGGTAGCCACTACGCAATGCACAATTAGCAAGAGCGTCAGTTCCTCATTCCAACTTGGGAGCCATCGACCATACCATCAGACCCATGAAGCTATTTTAGCACTTCCTCATCCGACTCTGGTCCAGTCCGTAACAGAAAGACATGATTGGAATCCGAGATACGCGAAACCGTAGCATCGCATTACACAATTAACAATAGCTGTACGTCAGTTCCTCATTCCAGCTTCCTTATGGATGGTCGGTCACTCTCATTTTCCAATACTCCCTCGTTTCGCTGACTGACGAGAGATCAGACAACATGAAGAGACGAGATCATTGCTCAGCTTCCGTTCCTAGCCTCTCCATTAGGATCCCGCACGTACCAGGGATGAAAATGTAGTGTGAAAACGTGCAATTCTTCTTGCTTATTTATTCCACGCTAACGTAGTTAAGCGTGTTTGTGAAGTAAAAATGCTTTTATCTACATTTTTAAGTCAAGAGCATATGATGTAAACTGTGCAGCACAGATCTTTCGCTATCGAACTGACAACAGAGCACTCGGAACGTGATCTACCTCAGCGAAAATACAAGGGAACCTACAAGGGACCCGCAGAACCTTGATATGAAATTGCGACTAGTCCTAGATACCATTCTAAAGATTATCAAAGGTTGAGCTGATTCGATCAAGTCGTGAGTTAATTTCACGTAATAGTGCTCTTGCATTATCTCTTTTTTCATACTTTCGCGTCTTTATTACGCGGCTACTTTTCCGAGAAAAATAGCAGCGGACAAGTCATTATGAGCTATATTGCCCACAACATCACGTAGGGTGATCTGTGCAGCCCAGATCTCTCGGTATCAAATTGACAACAGGGCACTTGAAACGTGCCTGGCTCAATGATCTGAAAATGACCTGACAGCGACAATACGGCTTAGATGTAGTGGTGTGTTAATTTCTTGTTGATATGTGTACATTTATTGTTTCTTGTAATAGTGCTCTTGCATTATCTCGTTGTTTCCTTTTTTCTCGTCCTTATTATCCAGCTATAATTCCGGGAAAATTAACACCCCAGAAGTAATTATGAGCTGTATTTCACACTACATCACATATAGTGATCTGTGCAGCACAGATCTCTCGCTATCAAATTAAACGCGTACTTGAAACGTGCCGCTTTCTGTGATCGAAAGCGCAGCGAAAATACAGCTTTTCCTAGGAAACTGATTCCTGGAAACAACAAGCAAACGTGGTTCGCATGCCGTACAACATTCCCTTTCCTGGAGTCGTTATGAGAATACAGCTGAAGAGAGCAGGCAAAGTTGAGAAACAAAGAGGAGATGTTTCCGAGTACTTATTTCTGAGAGCAAGAGACCTCGCCAAATGAAAAATATGTTGAGAAATAGCGATTACCCGTTCGTACTACAGAAGTTACGTGGCTTCACGCCGACTACAGAACAGGCAAAAGTTCCGCCAGTGTACACAGGAAAGAAAAGGGAAAGAAGTCGAGGGACTGAAGGACAACTCAAACCCGAACGATGAAAGATTGGAACATCGCAAGATGTCCCAACGCAGAAGCACGAATCATGTAAGCACTCAAATTGTCAGTTTATTCGAATTTGGGCTTTCAGCACTCAATTTATTCTCACGCAGAATACAGAACAGTTCCGCCAGTGTACATGCACACTTAGGATAGGTAAAGGAAAGGGAAGGAAGTCGAGGGACTAACAGAGTTCCTAAATCCGAATGGAAGAAACAGGACCCAAGGCAAGTTGTAGGAACACAGAAGCGCGAATCCTCCGCTAGTGTTCTTTTTTTATCGAATCCGGTAACCAGGGATGACTAGCTGTCCCGTGAGATGAATTACAAGAGAGAAGATTGAAACCGGAAGTTTGCATGAAGTCGAAATATTCAGAAATATTCTAAAAATAGCAATACAAATCTCCGTGAACGTTTCCTCTTTGCATCAGTCGCATGAAAGGTCAACGATCAAAGATCAATCCACACACATTTCCTCATCTCCCTCGATGCCCAGACGCATTTAGTCTAAGCTGACCAATCGTTAAAACACACTTGTCTTACTTGGCCGAATTTCAAAATCTAAGGGCCAATGATCAATCCCAGAAGTTCTGCATGGCTACAGTTCAAAGATCAAAGATCAACCACTCACATCTCCTCCTCTCCCTCGATGCCCAGTCGCATGTCGCACAGGCGGCCGCCGTCGCGAAGGTGCTCGTAGATCTGCCAATTGTATATTATTATTGTTTATTTTAGTGGCAATGGGGGCGCTTCATGATCAAAATGATGCTCCACCTCACGCATTCATGGAACAGTCGGAACATAGAGCTGTCAGGCCATTTTTATCATTTGTAAAATAGTTCTTTTTTCTACAACCCGTGGCACAGAAATTCCATTTTTTTGTCAGATCACCCAGTCCAATCAAATTATTCACATACTCACAGATACACGGAACTGCTGCAACGCAGAGCTGCCTTTGCAATTGAGCACTTTACTTTCGTCTCACAAAAGTCCGTTGCTGCACAAACATATTGATCTACTTTTCAAGATTCAGCATCGGCCCGATCAACTGATTCGCACGCCCATAGATTCATGTTACTGACGGAACACAGAGCTGCCTGGTCGAATTAACAGCATACATTTTCATTGCATACCGAGGGCAGAAATTATATAGTGGTCTGACACTAATAGCAGCAGTCTAATGGCCTAAATCCAGATTTTATTGTGGATATAGTGTGGCCTGATTACCGGCCCGGTAGTTACTAAAATGAATGATTAACATCTTAGTTTAAAAAAGACTGCTGCTGCACTAGTGTTGGCAATACGGCGTAAACGGCGCCGTAATGAAGGGGGGTCACATTGCGGCGCCGTAATGCGAGAGGGGAGGGGAGGGGGAGGATAGCGGCGCCGTAATGATCATTGCGGCGCCGCAATGAGAAGGGAAGAAGTCTCTCCGTTTCACACGCTCTCTCGCCTAGGGAACCTCTTCCCTTTTCTTCCCTACTCTCATTGCGGCGCCGCAATGAGAAGGGAAGAAGTCTCTCCGTTTCACACGCTCTCTCGCCTAGGGAACCTCTTCCCTTTTCTTCCCTACTCTCATTGCGGCGCCGCAATGATTATTTCGGCGCCGTTATTGACCTCTCCCTATTGCGGCGCCGCAAAGCCGCAATCGTTTAGCCAGCCCTATGCTGCATCTCGTTGCGCATCGATTAGAATGATCTATTGACAAAGCGAAATCAACACTCGAATCAAAAGATGCTCTACTGCACACATTTATGGAAAAGCCGGAACCCAAATCTGACAATTGGTAAATTTGGGACTTTTTTTGTTTCTTTGCAGCCTTGTCACAGTTATCCCAATTAAATGATTCGCATGCCCGTAATTTCAAGGAGGAACATCTAGAGCTGCCTGGGTAAGTTTACGCGTTAGTTCCGTATTTATTACTGCAGCCTCGTCGCGTAGCAAGCCCGTAGATCTAGTTATAAAAAAGATAAAAGATAACATGATCAAATGACTCGCACGCCCTTGTATTCATGCCACTACCGAAACGCAGATCTGTCAGGCCGATCATACGCTGGTGAATTCACTCCCAATAGTTTATTAGAAAAAGCCAGAGTCTGCCCGATAAAATGATTCGCTTGCCCACAGGTTCAAGGAACTGGTGCCACACAGAACTGAATGGGCTATTACCTAAATCCAACTCGTGGCGCAGCAATTTTGATTGTTTTTTAAACAGCACCGTACCGTCGGTCCGATCAAATAGCCCATATTCTCACCGATTCAAGGAGCTGATGAAACACAAACCCGAATAGACAAGTATACTGGAACAGGAAATCCAGATGGAGAAGGTTTTTTTTGCAAACTCAGTGAAAGCCAATTAATATAAATTAATAATCACTACAACTCTATCCTCAATCCGTCGCTCTTAGCACACTACCTTTTCTTAACTTGACTAACCTTATTCGCCCTCTCCACCGCTCTTTGAGGTATGCCCGCCTTGGCTGCAGTGAAGGCGGCGAAGGAGGACGTCACGATGCCCTCCACCAGTTTGAACTGAAAGTGGAGAAATAATATACGATATTTTCGAAATAGTAGCATGCTGGGTGTCTTGAAAAGTCAGACACATGGAACAATTATTTGTGTGTTTTTTTATAACACACGTCTTCTGGGAGATTGCAGGACAGTGAGGAACAATTGCCCCAAGTTTGAGCAATCCCGATGAAATTTTTATGGTAGCATATGTTGGCGACGAGAAAATTTTCACAACACAACTTTTGTCCCAGAACCGGCTTTTAAGTACTTTCCGGCTCTGATCCTTTCAGGAACCGGCTTTTCTGTATCTCAGCTCCCAGAACAGCTAGAGACCTCCGGTTTGGCTTAAAAAATGCGGAAAATTATTCTAAACAACTTTCAGTTTACATGGAAGAAATTGGTCAAATTCTTCGTTTTCAAAAACGTGAAAAACCGTTGTCAAAATCGAAAAAAAAATTACCCTGGCTCGGGGACCCCCCCTTTACCCAAATTTTCTCTTCGAATTTGAAATCCCCGTACTCGATATAGTTTATAAAAAATTTGAGCCAAGGGCTGTAGGGGTGAAAAGGGGTCTAAAAACGAGGCTAAACCCAAAAAAATCGTTTAAGACTACATTTGAATAGGTCAACATTTCAATTCCCGTGGTCGGGAAATCAATTTTTCAGCATAATTTTCACATCTATGACTATTTTCATAACAAATTTGATAAATACTCCATGTTCGAGCTACTTCGCCCTTTTTTTTGCGTTTCCGTATCCACTTCGTGCTGGCTATCGTTATCTCCGATTTATTTTCTCTTCGCTAATTAAAAGTTTGCTCACAATGTATTTTAATGTATTAGAATACATGAAAACATGATTGTTAGTTCACCAGCTCGATGTCTTAGTGTGATCAGAGATCTATATTTGCGTTAGCGAGAGCTACGTTCGCCACTCACGTACCTATTTTTGGTCAGTACTCGTTCTATTGCAGGTATCAGGAGAAAATGAACGAACCCAGGAAAATTTTTCAAATATTTTTTTTAAATTTTATCTTTTTTCGAATTGATTTAAGTAATTTGTCCCAGAACCGGCATTTAGGAATTTTCGGGTTCTGTGCCCGGCTGTGACATATCTCAGCTCCCTGATGAGCTAGAAAGGGGCTAAAAAAAATTTCTGAACAACTTTCCTATTTTTACCGAACGTGGTGAAGCAAAATTAAAAATTATATTGCTGAATATGAAAGATGGAGAGTGATCAGAAAAAATATAACACCTATATCGTGAGATAATGAAGCAAAAATAAGCTCTTTGAGAATAACTTCCAAAAAGCTGTTCCAATTTCAACCAAAATATATTGAGGGATTTTTCTAGAGAGACAGTTTCGAAAAATGAAAGGCTTTTGTCGCAGAACCCATTTAGTAAATATCCGGCAGTGGACCAAACTACTGTATTTCGGCTCCCAGACGTGCTAGAAAGTAGCGCCCGTTCTTAAAAAATGCGGAAAATTATTTTTTTATTCATTTTTAACTATCGGAATATATCATAAATAGGAAAGTTGTTCAGAAATTTTTTTTAGCCCCTTTCTAGCTCATCAGGGAGCTGAGATATGTCACAGCCGGGCACAGAACCCGAAAATTCCTAAATGCCGGTTCTGGGACAAATTACTTAAATCAATTCGAAAAAAGATAAAATTTAAAAAAAATATTTGAAAAATTTTCCTGGGTTCGTTCATTTTCTCCTGATACCTGCAATAGAACGAGTACTGACCAAAAATAGGTACGTGAGTGGCGAACGTAGCTCTCGCTAACGCAAATATAGATCTCTGATCACACTAAGACATCGAGCTGGCGAACTAACAATCATGTTTTCATGTATTCTAATACATTAAAATACATTGTGAGCAAACTTTTAATTAGCGAAGAGAAAATAAATCGGAGATAACGATAGCCAGCACGAAGTGGATACGGAAACGCAAAAAAAAGGGCGAAGTAGCTCGAACATGGAGTATTTATCAAATTTGTTATGAAAATAGTCATAGATGTGAAAATTATGCTGAAAAATTGATTTCCCGACCACGGGAATTGAAATGTTGACCTATTCAAATGTAGTCTTAAACGATTTTTTTGGGTTTAGCCTCGTTTTTAGACCCCTTTTCACCCCTACAGCCCTTGGCTCAAATTTTTTATAAACTATATCGAGTACGGGGATTTCAAATTCGAAGAGAAAATTTGGGTAAAGGGGGGGTCCCCGAGCCAGGGTAATTTTTTTTTCGATTTTGACAACGGTTTTTCACGTTTTTGAAAACGAAGAATTTGACCAATTTCTTCCATATAAACTGAAAGTTGTTTAGAATAATTTTCCGCATTTTTTAAGCCAAACCGGAGGTCTCTAGCTGTTCTGGGAGCTGAGATACAGAAAAGCCGGTTCCTGAAAGGATCAGAGCCGGAAAGTACTTAAAAGCCGGTTCTGGGACAAAAGTTGTGTTGTGAAAATTTTCTCGTCGCCAACATATGCTACCATAAAAATTTCATCGGAATTGCTCAAACTTGGGGCAATTGTTCCTCAGGGGTGTCGCTTTCCTGCAATCTCTCAGAAGACGCGTGATAATCAGGAGCTACTTCGCATTAGAAGCACAAAACAATCACTGAGATCACCCATCTATGCAGCATGCAGTCACCTGGGTGCGCCAAACACAAAATGGATAACATTCGATGCATGATAGTTATTTTATTGAATTCAATATCGATCCTTCCTGCAATACATTGGATAAGCAAAACGCTTGCGGGGGTCACCTATTACTGAAGCGCGCTCTCACCTAGATTTCGCTACTCTAGAAAGGATATTGCGAATTAATGATAATTATTTTATTGTATGCACAGTCGTTGTGCTGCGGATTGAATACACAAAACGCTTCCAGAGGTCACCTACCACTGCAGCGCGCACTCACCTGAGTGTACCAACACAAAATGTGGATTGGAAGCATGAATATCATTATAATCGATCGATACTGCTGACGATTGGACACAAAATTCTTTCTCGGATCACTTACCATTGCGACGCGCATTCACCAGGGTGCCCCAACACAAAAATAATAGGATTAACTGCACGATAATTATTTTATTGGATATACAAGCGATGATGCAGCGCACACTCACCTGGAAGTAGAGCAGCACTCACACTTCACACTTATTAGTTGCAGTTCTCAAATATTATCTATCGCATATTTTTTTAAGAAACGTAAAGATGATGACGAATTGAAAGTGCATCTCCCAATTAAAGGTCACCCAACCATGAAGCGCCCACTTACATGAAAGATTTTGACAATGAAAATTTCAGAAATTTTTGGCATAGAGAAAAAACCTGAGTTCATTCACGGTTCGTAAGGTCGCTCAACAATGAAACCCAGATTCATCTGGTAGAACAGCAGCAACAATATTGACACACCTACCGTACACTTTCTTATACTCAAATTTCATCTATCACATGTTTTAGAAAATACAGGAAAACCGAAATTGAAAATACAAAGGTGAACTAAAGGTCACCCAACCATGAACCCCCTACTCACCAGGAAATAAAGGTGCACATTCACACAATGAACAATTAAGAAATTTGGTGCATTACAATCGCATCCGACGGATCATTGACACTTCGTCATTTCTACGAAAGGTGGTCCACCCATGAAACTCCCACCCACCAAGTTTCAAAGAGTAATTATTATTTTCGCGTGCGTGATGAGTACATTACAAACGCAATACTCAAAGAAAGGTCACCCAACCATAAAACCTCTCCTCACCTGGAAGAGAAGCAACGTATTCACATAATTCAAAATTAAGCATTGCTTGCTTAATAAGCAATTTGGAACATTGAGTGCGCCAACCGATAGATTGATTGAAGTTTCGTTATTTCCAAGAATAGCCACCCAACACTGAAACCTCTCCTCACCTGGAAGTAGAGCAGCGTGCCCTTGCGCAGCACCTCCAGCGTCTGAAATGGACAATATTTATGACTGATTGCTACTGTAACTACCGTAACCTCCGACTTCCGTACCCAGGAATCGCACGTGGGCATTCAAATCGCAACTGTCGGTGATAAAAGACTTTTTTACACTTAAATTTATAGCTGTTAGGGTTGAAACAACTATAGCCCTCCCTTTCTTACCGTACCATCATTTAGAAGAACTTGTAATTCTGCTAAAATCAATGATGTGGCAGTTACCGTACTCCTACCGTACTCCCCATCCCCCTACCATACTCACATTATACGTGATCGCGGACTGATCCGTTTCCAGCAGGTCGATCAGCGCGTGGAAGTGCGTGGACACGAGCAGGTGCGGGCACGCCTCCTTGCCCTGAAAAATCGATAATCGATAACTGAAAACCTACAGTATCCCTCCATATCTGAGAAGAGAAATCGATAATCGATAGACCTCTAATATCATGATTGCTCAAACTTCACACGCGCATATTTCATGATTCGCAATTGGCAGCTGTCGAAAAATTAGATAAATTACAATTTCGGCACAGGAATTTTGCCACTCATAATTGTGTTTCATGGACACTACTCGGGCAGTGCACGCTTGCAGGAGTCAATGCACGCACGAGTTCCTCTTCACAACAATCTAATTTAGCCTAATTGACGGTCTTTGATATTTTCTAAATTTCCTGTACTTAGAATATCCCAATTCATGAACTGCATGCTCGCTCAAACTTCACACGCACCTTCCTTGATACGCATTAGGCTACCGTCTACGTAGGGGCAAAATCGGAGATGCGATCCGGAATTTCCGGTCCGGAAATTAGTCAACTATTCCCTGGGCTCAACCCGACTAGTGCAAACCACAGAATGATACACAGGGACTAGACATTTTAAATATTTTCATTAATATATTTAAATAATTAAATTTTAATTAATTAAAATAATATTTAGAGATTGCAAATTTTCCAAGTTGCATTACTCGCAACCTTACCGTTCCAACAACTACTAAAAAGCTGTAGATTATAACTGCGTCAATATATGACTTCCTGTAATTTAGAAATTATTTAAAATTTAAAATTTAATTTCATATTTTTTATGTGTGTATCTTGGCACGGTTGTGTTTCATTCCCCATACACTAGTAGTTGAGGATGAATGAAGCAATGTGTTTAGGGCATCTTATCTCGAACAAAATACTACCAATGTTCTATCGTTTGTTTTTTAATTTATTTATTTCACACCCGGCAGAACTGTGCACCATCGATCCTAGGTAAGCAGTCCTGTACTTGACAGTCAGTATTTCTGCATCAAGACAATCAGTGAATACTAATTTATTCTCAACGTTTTTCAAAAGCAATTAACTACTTACATTTTTTTTCGATCACATGTACTTGCCAACCCTTCTGTTTAGATGTCTCATTGTCAGCCATTCATTTCAGAAAACCCTTCTCTCCTTCTCTTACATTTAGCTGCTCAATCATCATTGCATGGTGAATTTGTATTTCACCGTTATTATTTCTCCAGTGTTTATGGCAGAGAACCAACATCGTTGACTCCCAATTAACTTCTTTGATCAAGTCACCCATCGGCCGTCTATCGTTCTAACATTTAATATTTCGTAGACCAATGAATACCCTCATTGTACAAATGTGTTTCACCATCGATACTTTTACATCGCTGATCTCTTGATTCGTTTACTCCTCTATGTATCGCCGCCCACAATAATAAATAACCTCTGGACATGCCTTTTCTATCACCGGACTCTTTTATTATCGGCTAATCACTTCCTATCCCCTAGCGCACATCGTAATGCTCTCCACGGCACATTTGTGTCGCACCAGCGTTATTTCATTCTGAGTTCATCCCAATACGCGCTGCTGTCCAGAATCCTGTCAACAACCAATAAATATACCCGATTGGCATACCGCTTCCTCACCCACCTCAAAGAGCTCATGTAAATGCGTTGACATTATCCAGCCAATTTTCCCTGTCGCAAACGTGTTCCATCAAAATCATTAAATCCCTTACCGATCTCCTGATTCGATTCATGGCCAGGCCTGCTCTCACCGTAACTAATACACGCTGGCCATGCCCTAGCATCCCGTCACTCGTCCTAATGCGCTTCACGTCATGCACCAAGCCACACGGCATCCACTATTCGTCACTTAATCAGTAATAATACCCGGTGGACATCTCGCTTCCTCACCTCGCTCTCACAGTAAATACCACGGAATAGCTTAGCCAGCTTGCCCTGGCACAAATATGTTCCATCAAAATCATTAAACCCCTTCTCGATCAATAGATTCGATTGATGACCAGGAATCTCCTCACAACAACAACAATCACCCTCTGGTCATGCCCTATCATCCCTTACTCGTCCTAATGCATTCACACGATGCCATAATATCTTCTGACTCTCTCATTTCACAATGCTCTCTAGTCGGTCAGTGAAGCAAGACATCATGGGACAGTGAGAGCTTCAGATCATTCCTCAACTATAGGATTATCCAGCCAATTTGCCCTGACACAAATGTGTTTCATCATATATATTCAACTCCTTCTCGATCTCTCGATTCGATTGATCTCATTATCTTCCTCACACAAACTAATACCTCCTGGCCATGCCCTACCATCCCGTCACCCTTCCTAATGCACTCACATCACGTCACATGGCATCCACTATTCGTCACTTCCACAATACAGTTCTGCAATCAGTAGTATTACCCGGTGGGCATCTCGCTTCCTCACCCACTCAAAGCGCTTATATAGCATGGAAATTTCCTCCCAATTTGCCCGGGCACAAATGTGTTCCATCAAAATCATTAAGTCCCTCCTCGATCTCTAGATTCGATCTACCGTCCTTTTCCTTTTTTCAACGACTAATACCTCCTGGCCATGCCCTAGCCTCCCTCACTCTTCCTAATGCACTCACACTAGGTCACACGGCTTCCACTATTCAATACTTCCACAATCCAGTCTTGCAATCAGTAATAATTCCCGGTGGCCACACCGCTTCCTCATTCAGCTATCACAGTAAATCCCCTGAGATAATCCATCAAATTTGTCCTGGCAGAAATGTGGTCCATCGGGATTATACAGTCCATCATCGACCACCTGATTCAATGGTTGCTCCAGTCGCGAAACACCAATAATCCAGTGGCCATGTGCCATCGTCATCACCCGTCCTAATGCACTCACAGAATGTATGACTCTCATTTCACGAGGCTCTCTTGTCTGTCAGAGAAGCGAGGCATGGAAAAGTGAGTTTCAGACCACATCACATGGGATCACCCATCGGAATTCGCAGATATCTTGCCCTGGCACAAATGTGTTCCATCAGATGAATTCAACCCCGTCCCGGTCTCTCGATTCAATCATTCAGCAAATGCAGGCCCTACAACGACAAATACCTTCTGGCTGTGCCTTCACATCCTGGGACTCGTTCAAACGCACTCAAACCACGTCACATGGGATCACCCAGCGGATTAAGCAGACAGTTCCTGTCATTCTCTCATCCCACCAAGCGAGAGACTGTGGGAATTGAAGAGAGTCTGGACGTGAGAGGATCGAAAGACGAGCGAGAGACTGAGCAATTCGAGGAGGGTGTGATCACTGGAGGGAGGAGGCAGAGAGTAGACAGGCAATGCTCACTATAGATCCAGCCAGCTGACCCCGCATTGCCTCACTGGGCGCTTCCAATCTCTAGCCATTTCAATCGTCCTGCCTTTACTTCGCTAATTTTGTCATGGAAATTTTGCCAGTGCTACCCGATCTCTGTACTACTGTATTTCTTTACAGCTATTGAGCAGATTAGATCGGACTGATCCAAAAGTAGTCGGATGACTCCGATTTGCCTCATTCCTCACTAGACACTTGCATGTGGATAAACCGCACTTTACATTTGACAATCCCTTGTTTCCTTCCTACCACACCTATTCTGCCTAGCAGATAGGGATCATCTCGGCTCCGTCTTGCCTCACTATGCTCATCCTTACTGGATTCTAGATACATACTTACAGTAAGATAAACTATACCTCAAATTTTGCCTCGTTCCTACCACACCTATTCTACCGCGTAGATAATGATCTCGACCTCATCTTTCCTCACTCGGCGCTTCCAAACTCTTGCCAAAAATGAATGGCTTTCACTTTGCTGATTTTACCGTGCTTATTTTACTATTGCTATCTGATCTCAGTATTTCCAGTCGCATTTCCACACCACACCTATCCTGCCTAGCAGATATGGATCTCGGCCCCTGTCTTGCCACACTCTGAGCATCCTCCCTCTACGCAATACGTGTGTGCGCGAGAGACACCTAGCGTCATTTGGCAACTCTCCCGCGCATTCTAGCGGTGTAAGACCTCGACCTTGTTCTTGTTTTGGTTACCACTTAACATGTGATTAGCATCTATTTCACCGTGTCATATCCCTCTCTAAATAACTTTGTGTTTATCTCACTCGTTGTTCTAGCGCCGCAATTTGCAATCGATCCAATTATGATTGATCGCCACCCGCATGCCATACCGCTCTCCTTGCTAATTTGTTTACAATCACGAGCGACAATTCGTCACTATCCATCCAATAACCATTGATCTACTATTATCTTTCCCACTGTCACATGGCCGCAAACATGTTTCCTCCTCGCGTCGTCTTTCCTTTCTTATCATCTTTGCCATCCTCTTATTCCCGCACTCACTCACGATCGCAATTGATAACTATCAATACTAGGTCGAATACCGTATTCCCAATTGATTACCACTTATCAATCATGACCTTCCTTGCCCCTCTCGGTCCACAATTAGCTACACCATCTATTACCGCGTGAGGGTTCATGAGGGAAGAGGAGACGCACTCTCTCAATCTCGCACACTCTCTCTCTTCTCTGACTCTCTGATTCTCCACCCTCCCTCCACTCTCTCATTCATATTATTCGAACAGTTCATACCAAGCGGGAAGTTCCCGTTACACTCTCCGTTCACTAGAAGAGTGCAACTAATAGGCAAGTGACTACCATTTTGTTCCAACCGTTTAGCAATTCTTTCGAATTTGGGCAAGCGCAGTTGCGTTTCATCTTTTCTACAGGTACAAGCGCGGGCCTCTCGAATCGTTAATTCGTTAATTTCCAAAGCAACAAATCTCACACCTATTTGACCACATAACCCAACCACTTCACTGATTCATCCGCCCCCCAACTATACTATGTGACCCCCCCACGCCATCTGATCCAATAACAGACCCGCGCGCGTTCCCTCACCCCCTCTCACCTACTACTCTATTTGACATGCTGATCTACCATTACCGTAACCGTATCTGTTATATGACTATCGTAGCCGCCCCAAATCACATTGCTCATACGCCGCAGCAATAACGTTACAATAGATGATCGGACCTCCAGTGCCCCTACCTCATCTTGTTACAATGCTGCCGCCATACAGTTCCGCGCATAATCGATATTCCTTACACTACTGTAACCTACCGTACTCCTCTGATCTACCGTACCCTTCCAGATGTTCCCGCTGCTACCGTACACGCACATTCACACGGCGGAGCAGCTGCCGCTCTATCGGGACGGCGAGCGGTGAGAGACGCTTTCTCTGCCTCTCTCGCAATCACACGCTCTCTCGCCTTCTCTGATCGGCTAGTGAAAAAATCGATACACTCGCACTACATTAGTTGCACTATTCGCCAAGAATGGCCAGAGAAAAAGCGATAGAATGTGTGAAATCAAGAGAGTATCATTGATTACAATGAATGCTATCATTGCAGCAACTCATCCTTGTCAATTTAGACCAAGAATGGCCAGAGAAAAGGCGAGAGAGTGTGCGAAATTGAGAGACTGTCATAGATTACGATGACTTCTATCATTGCAGCAACTCGAAAATCGACCTGACCATCCGGCGCAACTGGAACAGGCACCGGCTAGTGGTACGGTACCTTTGGCTATTCTCTACTTATCGATATTCATTTCTTCCTGTTAGAGAGGAACACCAAACGGAGAAAAATACACAAGTTTCAAAAACGCAACCACTAGGAAATCTCAGGCTTCATGGCCCTGTCAGTTTCCTTGCTGATTTTATACTTCAATAAGTCGCTTGTAGCTGCTAGAAAACAATAATAATCAATACCCATTTCCATTTTATCGTTATCAACAAAAAGTGTGGGTCATTTTCTGAGGTGCACTACAATAGCAAGCAAAATCCGCCAGATCCCGCCCCTTCAAGCGAACATTGCATCAGAATCAAACTCTCAACAATCTATTATTTCCAGTTCCTGGACTTTCTCTGCTCCGACTGCTTCACGGGCACGTACTACCGGCTGCGGCTCGACGAGAACACGTACGTTTACTTATTAATTTAAATATTATTAATGTTTATTAAAATCTAAATCTAGTCACCATCCGACATACAGACAATTCGCACTAAAATTTGGCCCAATATTTGCATTATTCCACAGAAAGCGACGGATTCGGCAACCTAGTTATCAATAATAATAATAAGAATTATTATTATTATAATTCCAGCTACATCAACCTGCCGGAAGATGACGAGCAACCGCCCATCACCCTGACGGACTTCTATCGAGAACTGGTGAGATACCGTAACCTTGTAGCTACCGTACCCCTCGGAAATGTCGCCATACACAACCCTTTAACGCTTTGTGTAGGCTTGGGGTAGAGACGTTCAAAATTCAAAACCGGCAGGACGAGCGTTTCAGTCGGTCATTACCTCCCAAGAATTCGGGAGGGCACCAATGCAAAGTTCGCTAGCGACGTAAAAATAATTATATCAAAACCAACATGGACAGAACGGTTGCTATAAAGGAAGGGTATTACTAGTGTAATTGTAAAAAAGTTATTTCCCGGTGCGCTCGCGCTTCTACCTCAGATCACCTTCCCCGAGAAATTTAATGTTCAATTGACGTTCAATTTCCGCCGCTAAAATAACTCAATTGCACCTACTCGAGAAATCAATATTCTACCGTAATCTTCCCTCCCTGACTACCGTAACTCCCTCTCCTTCCAGCGCGACTTCATCGCCTCCCACGACGAAATCGCTGCCGATCTCATCGATGACGGCGAGGGCATCGTCATCAAGGTATACGGTAGTCATATTGATTTACCTCATCTAGGCTCTCTATAATCAGTAAACAGCAAGGTGCATAGTTATTTCGATTGAGGAAGTTGCACGACACTAGCCCACGTGAAACAATGCAGAATTCAACGTGACTATGTAACCCCAATCCTCATGTCATCTTTAAGAACAACCCTTCTCAATCAAAACACGATCAATCTTTCTCTCCATCTCACTCTATCAGAAAAAAAACTGCACGAAATAGGTAGCTAGATAACTGTAACCCCTCCTTTTCCAGCTCTTCCCCTCTTCGCCTCTGCTCTTCCTCGAACGACTCGACGACAGGGAAATGATGGAGCTCATCCGGGAATCGACCAGCGACGAGCAACAGGTAGGTCAATGGGGGAAATGTTGAGGTTGGACCAGAAGGGATGAGAGGCTAGGCCAAAAGTCAGATTAGAGAATAGGTCAGAAGACTGGACGAGTGGCGATCAACAGGTGGGTAAAAAAGGAAATGGTGTCAACGTTGAGGTCAAAACGTAGGTAGGATAGTCAAATATACAAGGGTCTATTTTGACAGTTCGCTGGAATGACCAGTTTATAGTCGCTTTTTTCTGTGTTGCCAGTTTGAGGTTGCAATGATTCCTCATGCACTCAGAACCATTCACCCGGCAATATGTTTGCCATGAACGGGTACTAATCCAACTTATTCCGTACCAAATCCGATTTCTAGTAGCGCCTTCCTCCAGTTAGGTTGCGGCTGCAGAAATTGATCAAGTTCACGGGGCCAAGTCTCTGGCAATTATCGTCTCACTAGCGATTCAAAAAAAAAAATTCAGACGGAATCAACACTACGCGATGAGTTCCGCTCTCGATGGACCCGACTCGCCACTCAGGTACGATATCCCCCTCTTTATCGATCCTTGCCCTACCGTAGTTACTCTGTTAGCGATCCTGACCCTACAGTATCCCATTTATCGATCCCTCCTCTATCGTAGTCACCCAATTATCGCTTGCAGATCCTGAATGCATCGCCCAAGAGCGCGCTTCGGCACAGCAGCAGTGCAGCCCAGGTACGGTACCGCCTTCCCCAATCCATAATCTACCGTACCCTGTCAGGTGAACTACATCACCGCGCTGCGGTACGGTCTGCGCAAGAGCCCCGCGGCAACCGTAACCCGCGCCAGCAGGCTCAGGCGTCGCAGCCTCTCTGCTACTCGATGATACCGTATATCCAACCAGCTACCGTACTCCTTTTTCCTACCGTATCCCTCATAGCCAGTTCACCTAGTCACCATCTCATCACTACAGGTAGATCACGGGTTTCACACGCTCGCCTTATTTGCAATATCTCGCAGCCCGCTGCGGTACTCTTGATATTTTCACTAAATATGCATGCAGGCCCAAAAATGAAGTGTTCCAGGCGTACTCGGTTGTTTTGCCTTGATAAAAGTTACTTTCTACGAACCCCCGCACTCTTCACAATATTCACCAATCGAAACACGGACGACCGAGCTCTCCATATCAATGCGCCCACTTTTACAATGAGCCATTATACCATTCTCATAGACTTTCCTACTGTAGCATAGCCTCATTGCCATACTCTTACCGTCCTCTCCTACTCACAGTCAGTATGATGGCAATACAACGTATGATCTGCAGTACAGCTACCGCAACACAGTGGTCGAAAAATCATGTCAACTGGGGTTTGCCATCGGGCACCTAGCTCCTTTTTCGGACACGTTTTCGGGCATATAGACTACCAAAACTTGAAAATGCAACTTTTCGAGCACCAGTTCGGGCACCTAGATTGAAATTTTGCCCGACTTCGTCGGGCACCTCATGTTCATGTTGACATGCTTTTCGATCACTGCCGCAACCCCGGCTACCGTACTCCTACCGTACAACCCCCCCCCCCCCCCCCTGATTCAGTACCATTACCGTACCCCCTGCCCCTACAGTACACTCACCGTCATGGTTCCTTTCCCGAATTCGTCGATGATCACCAGGGAGTGGCCGATGGAGCGACAAAGAGCTACCGTACCCCTCTCGACTACCGCGCCCTCATTAGGTTATACACAAGCATCACGTCAATACAACGCCAGTAGTCACAGCTACCGTAGTCCCTGATTCAGTACCATTACCGTACCCCCTGCCCCTACAGTACACTCACCGTCATGGTTCCTTTCCCGAATTCGTCGATGATCACCAGGGAGTGGCCGATGGAGCGACAAAGAGCTACCGTACCCCTCTCGACTACCGCGCCCTCATTAGGTTATACACAAGCATCACGTCAATACAACGCCAGTAGTCACAGCTACCGTAGTCCCTGATTCAGTACCATTACCGTACCCCCTGCCCCTACAGTACACTCACCGTCATGGTTCCTTTCCCGAATTCGTCGATGATCACCAGGGAGTGGCCGATGGAGCGACAAAGAGCTACCGTACCCCTCTCGACTACCGCGCCCTCATTAGGTTATACACAAGCATCACGTCAATACAACGCCAGTAGTCACAGCTACCGTAGTCCCTGATTCAGTACCATTACCGTACCCCCTGCCCCTACAGTACACTCACCGTCATGGTTCCTTTCCCGAATTCGTCGATGATCACCAGGGAGTGGCCGGTGGAGCGACGCAGGGCGAATGAGAGCTGAAACAATATTTTAAAATAAATATAAATTAAATGATTGAATATTTATCCCCATGCTAGTTAGTTCTACGACTTGACTGATTTTAAAAATGCATCCCTCATTCCATTGATAAACGAAGCGACGTCGAACTATCATCAAGCCGTGAAACCTAAACATAACTGCCCTGAACAAATCTGATTTCTTCTCGCAATTCGGGTATTTTCGGCACTAACAGTGTAAAATATTTTATAAAACTCATGGCTGAATAATTGGAACGCTAACCGAGTGCCAGACTATAGTAAAATCGCGAAACCTCATTTTACCTGTCCCGAATACGTATGCTAACCGTTCTTTCGATACTTACTGCATCTCCATGATCACACCCATCATCTACCGTACTCCTCCTTCACCTACCATACCTGTCCGACATCCTTGGCGAAGGTGCTCATTCCGTCCAGCACGCCGTCCAGCGTGTACATCCGCGTGAGGATGCCCGTAAGCAGACCGATCTGAGCAGCAGATGGATTACGGTAGGACAGGGTGAATGGATCGAGAACTGATAGATGGGAAGACTACGGTAGGACGGAGGGAATGCATCCATAACTGACAGGCAGGATGAATAGTTCTCAAAAATTGTATCGCACTCGTATACGCAGAAACTATTGACGGGGTCAAAAAATCGTGACTCTTGAAACAAGTGTGAAACGCGAGTAATCCACGCCTTTTCTAAGACAAAGTGGACAAACTATCAATTTACCTCTCGCTTGCAATCATATTTTATTTTTGTTCTTCGTAATGTGAGCACATTGCCCGGTTTCAAAAATGTTGACTCATGAAAGGACTTTGAAACACTAGAGATCCTAGCCTTTGCGAATGTTACCTGTTAAGTTTTTTTTCCAATATTGTTTACCAGCCGGGACTGCGCGCCTATGGCGCCCGTGCCTAGAAGGGGTACAATAGGTATACTGTAGTTAGGACACTGTAGGGTTGCGGTAATAGGTCATCACATTTGAGTAGGGGGGGGGTGGAGCCTGACATGTTTACACTTATTTCCTCTGCGTCTCTGCCCGAGAGAGTTTCTCTGGCGCTCTCGCCTAGGTGAACAAACATACACACGCGCACAGGGAGGCCTTTCTCCTTTATTAAGGAGTATGATTTTAGTTCTTCGTATGGAACATCTATCGCTCAGTATCAATAATATAGACTTTTGAAACACCTGTGAAACCCGGCTGATGCGGGCGTACAAAAACTGCATTTCGATGCTCCTATTAACTCCATCTTCTCCATTTTTATCGATTGATCTTTGATCTTTGGCCTCCACTAACCTTGGCCGAGACTGCGGGCACGAACGAGCCAATGTGCGCGAGGTAGCAGAGGAGACCCACCTGCAATTAACAAATATATGTTTATAATTTATTCAAATTTCCCACTTGCACGCTCAATGAAAGATAGAGCAGTACTTAAATACCCCCTCTCTTCTACTCGATTATGCCATTTGTTTCCCGGTATTGTACTGTATAGTGAATACTTTTGTTCTTCGTATCTAGAATATATTATCCAGTTCCGAAAATATGGACCTTTGGAGCAATCGTGAAACATCAGTGATCCTAGATTAAGCTTACGAGTATGAATCTCAGCGCGGTCTTGTGAGTGGAGAATGCAATTGCGAGAGGAATATAGAATTATAGGTTTTATTATTAATCCGATGCTCTTCACCGTAGATTAGATGCGCGCCGACTCTTACGCAAAAGTGGAACCGCAGCGGCGCCAATGCACCAGGTAAATAAATGCAATTCGACTATCCGATCACGTAGAGTATTGACCGCCACAGTAATTTAACTTATAATCCGGTACACGTTGTTTGCATCATTTTCAGTACGAATACTGATGATTTGTGGATACTTTGAAGCGCGAAATCTACTGATGTGAAAATCAAAGCTTGTAAAAATTGATCGAACTTTTTGTGATATGTTTTCCTTGCCATTTTTGCAAATAAAGTCGCTTGCCAAGCAGATTAAGCGATTTTCATTCACCCACCTGCTTGAGGTAGACGCTCTTCCCGCAGGCGTTCGGGCCCGTGAAGATCTTCACCTTCGTGTCGTCGCCGCCGGATCTGTGAGTATTGCTTAAATTCCAGAAGCCAGTATAATTGACCGCTTCCTATTCGAGGGGAAGTGAGCTCTCCGTGAAGCGCAGAATGCACAGGTTGCGGCTTCTAAGGAAAATGATAATTCTCGCTAACAAGAAGATGGTTGAATCATCACTGTTTCCATCCCTTTCTCCAGAATATCATCATCCCGTGAACCATTAACCACACACTGATCTAATATTTGCGAAAACCCTGAAATCGCTCATTTCGCTATCAATACGGTATCATCGATCGATAATTATTGAATGAATTTCGAAAATAACGCACTCGATCGGGTTGGCGACGAAATTGGAGGCGACCGTCAGCTGGGCAAGAGGATGGACGACACTGGAAAGAGGTAGGATTCTATCTGACTCTCTCAATTTCTCATGCTCTCTCGTCCCTCTGACCGGTGAGAGAACATGCGAAACGAAGAGACGTTATTCGAACTCTATTTCGGTTATTCAGAAAGAAGGGATTGCCTCTGACTCTCTCAATATCACATGCTCTCTCGCTTCGTCTGACACGAAAGAAAGTACATAATAGATGACCAAAGATGCTTATGGAACGAAAATTACTAGCCCCGCTCCATGTCATACACTCATAAGTAATTAATGATGATGAAACGCGTCCGTATTGTCTCCCGGTGACAATTCAGGAAGATACCCCATAGGTGAAACTCAATACAACCAAGCAATTGCAGTTCACGAATTCACTTAAAAATCGCAAAAAATAGCAAACATTCATCAATCGCATGGTGACCGCTGCATAGCCAACGAAATCCATGATAGTTTACAACCACATCCTACGATAACCTTAGAGTACAATACTCAAATTGCATTCAAACCTATCTAACGTAACCATGATTCTATTCAACCGTACCCCGTACCGTAGCCTCTTCACTACCGTAACCCCTTGCTACCATAGCTCATCACTACCACAACCCAATCGCAACCCTAATCCTCTTTCTCTTACTACTGAAATCCTACCGTAACTCTAGCGACCGTACCCTTACAAAAACCCCACCGTAACCCATCCCTACCGTACCCTTTCGCCTGGATCACTGCTTCCTCCACGATCGTCGGCCTGCACCAGCCGAACATATTGGCCGTCGTGGCGAGAGAAAGGCAGCTGAAAGGGGGAGGGGTTAGAGATCAGAGATCAAAGGTTGGACTCTTGTCAAATCAGTCAAATCATGATAAAATAAAGGTATTGACAGCGGAAAATGTTTAATTAATCGTTATCATTCCATCCTGCTTGCATTTACAAACTCCATGAAACGCAAATTATTAAGGTTACTGATCAAACATCTTTTTAATGGACCCGACTAACGATAAACAAATTTCAGCTTAATCGCTGTTAGTTATAGTTTATACGATGCAAGAATCTTGTAATCTTATATCAAAATTGAAACGAAAATAGATGTGCACACTTTCCCGGCCGACCAAAAGGCGCGGGAATGTGTGTAAGACGAAGGCGGCCCGAATTTTGATACCAGTACTAATAAATGCTCACCAATCGATCACCGCAGCTGCCCGAACGCAGCGCTACTACCAACCTGACCGTTCCCGGTTTCACCAGCATGATAATAGTGAGGTTAAAACCCAAACCTTGGTAAACAGAAGTAAGGTAGCCATAAATCTAACCAATCGATCACGCCGCATTCCTCCAAGCTCATATCCCTAGCTCCATAAACCCCTACCCGATCGTTCAGGGTTTCACCATCATAATAGAACAAAGCTCACCAATCGATCACGGCAGCCGCCCGCACGCAGGTCATGATCACTCGCGAGCGGGAGATGAGCAGACGCTCCAGTCTGGAATGGAGAGGCTCATTGAAGACTCTCCAATGAAGAGCGAGAGAGCATAGCAGATGATTTTTTTGGATGCTCTTGAAACCGATCAACTATTAATCCGTTTGATCTTCAATCTGACTGACTGTATTTCCTGGGATCTACTTGTTTGGATATCTACATCCTATATAAGTTTTTATTGTCTATAGTTCCGATGCCGCACGGATCATTGTCTCATCGATCACTCGAAACATATAGAACCTACGCAGCCCAAAGTCACCATGCGCGCAAACATAAAGACAGAGATAAAGACAGAAAAAACGACGGGAGATGAGCAGACGCTTCAGCGTGGAATGAGCGATTTATCGATGAGCTTCGATCTCTCCCTATCACATGCTCCCTCCACGGTCAGACAGTGTGAGAGAGCATGGGAAATAAGGAGGATCAGGCGATTACTTCCATTGATGAGTCTGCGATATTCACCCCACGTCAAAGACGTTACGGAGTCTAGCGGTGAGTAACCGTATCGAGATTTGTTATTTTGAATGATGCGCCTGTCTCCTATGTATCAATCTCGCTCCGCTTACGCGAAACAAGAGAAACCTGTGCGGCACGAAATCGACAGGGACACACGATTCGAAAAAAAGAATATCCAACACAGTAGTTCGAAACCGTGAGTACCACCTATTCCAATCCAACCCCAACTCGGTCGATAATCCAATTAGCACTAATTCCACAACATCCCTCCCCTACCGAACTCCTCATCTACAGTATACCTCAGTATAATGGTCGTTTCTCGATCGATATGCAAAACCCCCTAATCGATCTTCCACTACCGTACCCATGATATACCGTATACCACCGTATACCTCAGCATAATGGTCGTTTCTCGATCGATAATCTGCATCTTGATATCCCCAATCTCCTCGTCCAACCTCCTCATCATGCCGCTCTTCACGTGCAGACACTCGCCGTCCTCGTACAGGAACTCGAGACTGAAAATTGAATTTGTTATTTAATATATTTAAGAATTAAATCTTTAAAATATTTGAATGCGAAACATATTTAATCTCATATTTAAATTAATTGTAAATTTGATTTCCAACACCCAGCTGAAATGAATTAATCATAATTTGCTGTGCGAGAATATCACAAAGTGGTGAAACCCAAAATGATCTGGAAATGAAATACCGAATTTTCTATTTCGTCCTCGGCCATTCCGGTTTCACCGGCACCATATCGGCAAGGAAACCCGGTCATCTCAATACTGTAGAGTCCATCAGCGAAACAAAATAATTCACATATCGTCAGCACCGTTCGTTCATTCATTCAAGCTCATCCATAAAGAATACAATGCCTATACCTATACCACCTACACCGCAACCCATCCTACCGTAATCCCCTCTACCGTACTCACTCATCGAACTGCTGGTAGCCTTCTTTCCAAAATACAATACCCTTACCGTAACCCATCCATATCGTAACCCCCTCTACCGTACTCACTCAATCTTCGGTACCTGTATCGCAAACCATCCTACCGTACCCTTACCGTAACCCCCCTACCGTACCCTTACCGTAACCCCCCTACCGTACCCTTACCGTAATCCCACGCTACCGTACTCACTCATCGTACTGCTGGTAGTCGAAGTCGGCGGGCAGCTGCAGCAGGTACCCGACCATGGGCACGTACCCGACCGCACACGAGGACGGCGAGCCGAGACGAGCCGCCTGAGCAAGGGTACGGTAGGATTACGGTAGCCGAGGTACGCGTGGATTACGGTAGCTGAGTTACGTTAGGAATACTTCAAAAGTAGATGTGATAGTGTGTATCGGCTTGCGTATAGACAATCGTTTAGAGAAGCACAGCGATTTTCGAAAACAAGAGATCTGCTGAATCGCAGTTTCACGGCGTTCATATCATTTGGCATTTTAGGTTAATGTTGATTTCTCACTTATAACGTTTTGAAACGCGCAAATCTCACCTCACACGGGAAGCTGACCTTTAAAACTAATAAACTATTGGAAAAAACCCTAATTTCAGAGAATGGCTGATTTGCTTGATTTCGGTTGCACTGTTCCCATAACCATCGCGGAAAGGCATGTATTGTAATTTTAGTGCACTTTCTGTTCAAAAACAATCAAAGACAAACACAAGCACCCTTTTGCTTTGTGATCATGCTACTAGTTTACAGTTAGCAGATTTTAGCAGTTGATCGTGGTTTCACTGTTCCCATAAGGATCTAGGCTACGAATGAGGTGCAATTGCATTTATGCATTTTCTTTAAAAAGAACAACCCTTGTCATCTGGATTAATAGGGTCGTGCTCCAATTTTTCCCAAATATTCGATCTGATTGATAGGAGTTTCATTGTTCCCATAAGAGTCTAGGACACGAACGAGAGGCGATATCGCTTCGACCGCTATTTCAACAATCTCACCTCATTCTTCGCGGCGCGCGTCAGATTGTCCGGCAGCGATCGATACGTCGCCTTCACTGGAAAGGAGGAGGGATTACGGTAGGTCGGGTCGCACTTGGCGATTCGTTGGTGTAGGTCATTCACATAATCGTCACACTGGGTTGCAACAGCCATTTGTAGAAGCCCTCTCAATTTAAGAACTCTCTCTAGAATCTGCAAATCGTGCTATCCGTATGATATCAGTATTTAATCCTCATATAATTGCTATTAATTACAAAACAGCAAACAATTGATGAGGGAGTATTTATTCACAAGTTCTTATTGTTAGCGGCTCTCTCATACATGAAAAAGCTAGCCGAAAACTACCTGGAATTTGAAAACATACCCCCGCTTTCGAGGTTTCCGTTAACAAGGCATGTATCCTACGATTTTCAAACACCACCCGCTTTCATAGATATAGTCGGCTTCCATGGCCTTTTTCATAGACATACCCGGCTTTCAAAGGATTCTATCACCTAACTTTTTCGTGTATGAGCTGTGCTCTCTCGATCCCAGAATGTTATCATAAACATTGTTATGGGAACTGTGAAACCGCGAGTATGTTTGACACATTTCGGGATTCATATTCTACTAAGCAAGCAATGCCTGCGCTGACAACTCCTACAGCGAGAGATTTCCCTGTACATACGCGTACACAGTATCAGGTAAATGAGAATGATGCTTGATGTGGCTGTCCATTTGGGGAAAAAATTGGACAAATCGGCCCTCCCGACCCCCATCCTCTCTCTCTAACCCGGCGCGTTCAGCAAATCCTCTCTGTCTCATTCGACCGCAACGCGGCAAAGAACCCGCCGCGTCGTGGTTTTTCGCAGGGAAAAGCAGCAACCCCAGGAATGGTCTTGGTCGAACTCACTCTGATCCAGGTCCGCGTCCAGACCCATCCGCACGACCATCCGATTCTCCACGCGCGACTCGTCGTAGTCAATCTGTAAGTAGGAATTGCTTAAGCGAGAAACGACTCTCCTCATTTCCCATGCTCTCTCGCCTCTGTGATCAGTAAGATAGTGGGTAAACAAGCAACATGAGAGGCAATCGATTATGAGCACTTTATTTAATCTGCTTCTCGATTCTATTTTTCTCAATGCTATTGAATTGCTATTGAATATTTGAGATGGTCTATCTTATCATCCAGCAGTGAAACCTCACTCCACCCTATGAACAATATATCGGGTTGGTGCGTAAGTTTCTGACGGTTTTCGAGTTTGTCTATTCTGAGCGATGCTAACCTTCATTTTCAACCTATCAACTAAATATTTTTTGTAGTCGATGGGGACGTGGATGGACTTTTTAGCGCACACTAAAACAAACTGATCGGTTTTAAAATGCCGTTACAGTGCAAAACCAAGTAACTCGCGATGACGATTCGAACTGACTTTTTCTCAGGCTAGTGCTCCTTTGAGAATAGTGATCGGTGTAAAACCAATTCACAAACTTCAAGCACAGTTACTTAGCATTACTATACAATGAGAGTCATGAGTTAGCGACGATCGCCCTGCTCAAGACACGCGTCTTTTCGAAAACTAGGGTCATCCGAAACGGATCGTAGACAGTTTTCATCGGCGCTTTTTCGTTACGTTGAACTTGAAAATATCTTTCATACAAAAAATTAAAGTACGTTGCCATATTAGTTCCCAAAAATTTTTGGATAGGGATACTGTATCGATTTCATAAGCAGTAAAAATCTCAACTTGTACCATTAAAAGCTGTCGACGAAATCGGGACTTTAGCCGATCTCCCGCATTCGGGGTAAGTTAGAAGTCGGATTTTTCACGCTTATTGGGAAGAGGGACCCTTGCCACACTACTAATAAATTGGGCTACAAAAGTGGTTTCCTAGTTTTCATGGAACTTTCTATAATCGGAAACCCTTGAAGTCGCATGTTTTGCGTAAATTCGGAACAAATTATGAGCTAAAAATTATTACTCATATACCATGTAGTCCTACCCCAATTTCATATTACGGTTATAGTGGACCAACATCCCTCTAAATAATACTTGCAGAAAATTCAGAATAAACAAAGCCGATCGGCAGAAATTTTGAGAAACGTAATCGTCAGAAACTTACGCACCAACCTAATAATATCAAATTCCACAGTAACACGCGCGAATAATTTTTGCTATTAAAACTCAATAGTCAACAGTCAGAACCCTCTTGATTTGATTTAGTGTTTACCGCACTGTGTGGAAGACAGATCGAATACGCAAAACGATCTGCCATATCCCACAACTGCGAAACCCAGTTCCACCATTTCAATTGAACAGTACCGCTAGCTAAATATTCCAAGGGTTTAATATTTCATGAATTGAGAAACAGCGTCAAAAGCCCGCAGAAGCCCCATCGTGCTTGAACAAGTCGATAATCTACCGTACTTTCGCATGTAACATACCGTATCCCTTCCAAAATCAATAATCTGCTACCTACAGTACCCCCCCCCCATCAGTACAGCTACCGTACCAGTGCCTCCATGATCGTCTTCACCTCCTCCAATCGATCGTCGAAGAACGCCTTGAACTCGGCCATGATCTTCAGGCGGAATCTGAAGGGAGTACAGTGATCAGACTACGGTATCATCGATCAATACAACTTCATTACCGTACCTATCTAACCACGGCTCGCTCATTCTCAACCTACATCGTAACCAGGACTAACGGTCACGTCGATTATTTCGATTTTCAGAAAAGAAGATAGAGCAAGCCCATTTCGAATCGCCGTCTCCTCATTCCACATGCTCTCCCGCCAGTCAGACAGAGCGAGAGAGCACGCGAATCAGAAAGAGTCAGACAGACAGACCATTCACTAACCTTCCCGAGTGCAGTAGGTGGCCGAGCTCGCGCAAGTGGTGCACGGACTGGAAAAGATGTTGTTTAGGACTATCAAGATGAATCCGTCGCCTCATTCCTCGCTAGACTTTGAATCGTAACGAAACAACTAGTCAACCACGATGGAAATCATCCATCGCTCTCCTCTTCCCGCGCAGTCTCTCGTGAAGAAGACGTGCATTTCCCTATTAAACGACTAGTTGTTTTGTTACGATTGAAAGCCTATTCCTCGCGCTGGTTCACTCGTCAGAGTACTAACCATAAGAGAGAGCGCGAAATCCTGCATTCTGTCAACTCTAATGCAGATACTGAACCGGAATAAATTTGATTTGTTTCGAAACAATTTTTTGGACGACGAGCAACCTTCACAACAGTGATCATTCATAAGGATTCAGCGAAACGAGAATCATCATAGTTAGAAAAAAATCATTTTTGATTTGCAAATATCGAAAAATGCATGCTAGCTCGCTCATCAAAAAGCTGTAAAACCCCAATCTCACTAGTTTGAATAATGATATTTTTCCCAATTTTGAGGCAACAATACACTGGAGCACATGCAAACTTCTTGATCAAGAGAATTGCGTGAAACAGAGTAGTTCCCAGTTAGAAATAAAATATATTTTTAATTAGCATTAATACTCACTAGGGATGTCCAACCAATTCCAAGATTTTGCGGCCGCTCACTCCCTCGGAAAATGAGGAATAAAAGTCAATTAATTGGTCAACCCAATACCAATTACCCAATTAATTGGTATTGTCTCTGAGTATTGGGTATTGAATACTCACCGAGTGCAGTCCGATCCAGTCGTTGATCTTCATGCTCGACGCGCGCAGTCGCTTCATCATCGTCTGTTAATTAAAATATTAATATAGTTAATTAAAATAACCATGTAATTTGTAATTACAGGAGGTACACGCCGATCCTTTCTACTTCTTCCTATGTCAATTCCCGTAACTAGGTAGTTTCCTGACTCACGAGTTCAAGATCTTCCGCCAGTTTCTTTGCCACCATTAATTTCGAAATAGATCTTCCAACAAAACAAACAATTATAAAACGGTACTTTGATGATAATAACTGCCCTCAATACCCCTTGGCGATATTTACCGTACCCTATGATCCCGTTCCTTGTCCTAACTATCCCTCCTAACTGCACAAGCACGCTCCAACACTTTCTTCCTGATTTCGGAAACAAGGCACTTTCACGCCTCACAAGTTCAAGATCTCCGATCTGTTCCCTTTGCCACAATTTGTTTTTGGGTGGAATTTTTTAATAAATAATAATTATGATGGAAGTACAGGCCCAATCCTTCTAATTCATAATTCCTGCTACCAGGTGGTTTCTCGCCTCCCAATTTCCAAACATTCGCCCAGCTATCTAGAATCATTGTTGGTGATGGTAAAAAAAACTTCAGCACCCCATAATAAATACGGTAGATCGTAACAGGCTACTCGAACACCGTCTGCGGCTTCAAGCGAATACATTCTGCTTCATATTAACGTGAACGTATCGAACAGTATCCTGTCGCATCTTTTACCTACTAACTGACACCCTCTGCAGATACCCTCCAAACACTTTCTAATTCCGGGTGGCTCAACCAGGCAGTTTGCCGCCTCGCAAGTTCCTCATCTACCATCAGATTCTGTTGCTACGATTATTTTTTCAAGAGAAATCTTGTAAAAAAATAGTCAACCGGCTTCATCACCAGCAGCAGATACGCTCAAACACTTGCTAATTCTGGGTGACCGGAACCAGGCGATTTCTCGCCTCGCAAGTTCCTCATCTACCATCAGATCCCTTTGCTCCCAATGGTCGACACATTAGTCTTTAGGAAATATCAGACTATTATCCAACCGTAACTTGACGCCACTGTGTATATGCTTCACAACATTCTAACCGTAGAATGATATACCGTACCTTCAGACTCCTAACTGGCTTGAGAACCCTCTGCAGGTACACGCCCAAACTTTCTCATATTTCACGAAACTAGGCGCGTTCACGCCTCACAATATCTACATCTTCCGCTAGTTCCCTTTGCTATTAGTATTCAATCGGAAATAGTCTTGGAAAAAATTAGTCACTTGCCCTACCGTATCCTCTCCTACCGTACCTTCAGATTCCTAGCCGGCTAGAGAACCCTCTGCAGGTACACGCTTAATTTCTGACTCCGCAACTAACAAGTAGCTTCGGGCCTCACAAATTCTAGATGTTACAACAGTTTCCATTACTACCATTGGCTCAGAATGAGAAATTATGAATAAAAAATCACCGTACCTTCAGACTCCTAACCGGCTTCAGAAGCCTCTGGAGCTACGCGCCCAATCTTTCTAATTCATTACTCCTGCTAACAGGTGGATTCCCGTCCCCGAATTTCTAGACATTTGACCAGCAATCTACTTTCATCAATTCACATCAGTTGTTCACGTGACAAACTCCAAAACCGTCAACGCCCGAAATCTTACCTTCAGACTCCTAACTGGCTTGAGCACCCTCTGCAAGTACACGACGATGTCCTTGTTCTCATCATTGGCAAGGAAGGCGACGGCTTCGAGACGATTCTGGAGCACCGTCGAGTCGCGCGTCGGACGAGAGAACCACTTCCTGCAAACATATTGCATCTTCTAGTGGTACTTCTCTAGACATCTGCAACCCCCCCCCCTCCTCCTCCCAAGGAAGGAGCGGACCATTGGGCTGTTCAAATGACGTAAAGAATGCTCTCGACAGCCGCATATCCTACCATACCCAAAATTGGGATACCTCCTAAGATACCGTAACCTATTCAAGGATCATAACTTCGCTCAGCGTACTCCCTCTTCCAACCTACCGTAATCTCACTTCAACATTCTCTACCCTGGCGTTTGCTATTATCATACATTTTCATTGTCTACCGGGGACCGAAAATATATAGTGGTCAGACACTAATAGCAGAGGTCTTAAATCCCGATTTTATAGTGGATATATTGTGGTCTGACGGCACATTCCATCAAATATATAGTGGTATCACTACCGGCCCGGTGGCTACGAAAATGTATGGCTATTATGCCTTACCGTATCCCATACATATCGACTGGAGCGTATTCTACCGTACCACACCTCTGGATACCGTAGCCTAGCCTACCGTAACCTCACCTCAACATTCTCTTCCCCGGCGCGCTACGGCAGCGGCAGCAGATGCCGAACAGCGAGAAGCGATCCTTGTTGATCAGCTGAAGCATAAAAGTCATTTGACGATAAGATAAAAGTTATTTGTCGATAGACCCGTTCATACATGAAAAAGCTAGTGGAAAAGTACCTGGAATTTGAAAACATAGCCCGCTTTTAAGGTTTTCGTTGACAATGCATGTTACCTACGATTCGCAAACATACCCCGCTTTCGTAGGATTTCGTCACATAACTTTTTCATGTATGGACCCATTATTTTAGTACTGTATCGGGTTGATGCGTAAGTTTCTGACTTTTTTTGAGTTTGTCTATTCTGAGCGATGCTAACCTTCCTTTTCAACCTATCAACTAATTCTTTTTTGTAGTCGATGGGGACATGGATGGACTTTTTAGCGCACACTAGAACAGAGCAGTCGATTTTGAAATTCCGTTACAGTGCAAAACCAAGTAGACCGCAGTGACGATTCGAACTGACGTTTCCTCAGGATTGTGCTCCTTTGAGAATAGTGATCGGTATAAAATCACTTCACAAACCTCAAGCACAGTTACTTAGCAGTACTATATGATCAGAGTCAGGAGTGAACGTCGATCGCCCCACTCAAGACTAGACACTTTTCGGAAACGAAGGTCTTCCGAAATGGATCTTAGACAGTTTTCCTCGTCGTTTTTTCGTTACGTTGAACTTGAAAATTTCTTTCCTATATAAAACTCAAGTTTGCTGGTGTACTAGTTCACAATAATTTTTTGATAAGGATACTGCATCGATTTCATAAACAGTAAAAATCTAAACTTGTTCCACTAAATACTGACGACGAAATCGGGACTTCAGCCGATCTCCCGCATTGGGGGGATGTTAGAAGTCGGATTTGTCACGCTTATTGGGAAGAGGGACCCTTGCCACACTACTAATAAATTGGGCTACAAAAGTGGTTTGCTAGTTTTCATAGAATTTTCTATAATCGGAAACCCTTGAAGTAGCATGTTTTGTGTAAATTCGGACCAAATTATGAGTTAAAAATTCTAGCGCATTTACTATGAAGTCCTAGCCCAATTTCATATTACGGTTATAGTGGACCAACATCCCTCTACATAGTACTGGGGCAAAATTTACCATAAACAATACCGATCAGCAGAAAATTTAAGAAACATAAAAGTCAGAAACTTACGCATCAACCTAATAGATTATGGCGAAGATTCTCCCTTTTCCTTTTTTTTTATTTTATTCAAGAGTCTGTCCTACAATGATCGAGCTAGGCAGTCGCAGACCCTTCTACCGTGAATCTGAAACACAAACTCCAAATGAAATATTATTGTAGTAGGGAACCGCGACAAATCAAATTGGTGGGAAAATGAACACTATCATAGAACCACTGAAACTCAAACAATCCTCTCTGCTCGCCACTATAGCGTATCGTATGCTATCGTACACCATAGTTCTACTAGTGAACATCCCCCAGGTTGCTACCGAATCCTACCGTTCGTACTCCCACCCCCTTAAATCTACCGTACTTTCGCATGTTCCACATTCCTTACAGTCGTGTCCGTGAAACTCGAAATATCATCGGAAAATTTCAGCATAATTTGGGAGCATTCGAGAGTTTTCTTTTTTAATCTGGCGACAGGCACAACTCAATTTATTAAGACACACCTGATTAACCCTCAATGCTGCAACACAAACCAACCTATCTGGGAATCGTAAAGTACTCCCCCACTACCGTACCTTCCACCATCTACCCTACCCCCCCCCTATCGCACCTTCGCATGCTCCACATTCCTAACCGTCGTGTCCGTGCCCTGACCAACTACAGAATCCGTATGCTACCATATCCTGCCTGAACCTTACCGTACCCCTCGCTACCGTACCTTCGCATGCTCCACATTCCTTACAGTCGTGTCCGTGCCCGGATCGACGGCAAAAATTCCGAGGGCGCGAAAGGTCATCGCATCCATCTCCACCATTTCCTGTCTGCAATAAATAATAATAAATTTAAACTAAATAAAAAAATATTAATTAAATAATTATAAATATAAACTAGCGACTATCCGCAGAATAGTTTCTGATTCGAATCGTAAGGGACAAAACAATGGCGATGCGCGACATACAGTCTCTTTACCAGTTCGTGAAACACAAGACCTCCCACTCAATCAGGTATTTGCAACATCTACGAAACCAAATCATTCAACCTGTCGTGCTCTTTTTTCCGCAGTATATCGTACTCCATCATCTACTGTAATTACTCACACCATCATGAACTAATGATGGGCACTTCTCGGTGAAAATAGTTTATAATTCACAACAACAGCGTCTGGCCCATTGATGAAACGCACCATCGCATATCTTTAGAAGTTTGTGAAACGCAACACCTCCCATTCAATCACAGGTATTTGGTACATCTATGAAACTAAATTATTCAATCTATCGTAATCCTTTTACCGCTAGGAGGAGGGGGGGGGGCGAAGTTTCTCTGGTCTACCGTACTCACGCCATCATCGACTTGATCGCGGTTACTGCTACAGTACCGCAACCGTAAACATTATCCCGACAATACTATCGGCTACCGTACCCTAATACTGTACTCATAGGATCATTGTCTTGATGGCAGTCACAGCTACAGTGCCCAAACCATCAATATCCACAGCTACCGTTCCCCATCATCTACCGTACCCTACTCACACCATCATCGTTTTGATCGCCGTCACAGGCGTCCTCGCCGTCGGCAGCAGGAACTCCACGCCCACGCGCGCGCTGTCCATGTGGTGCAGCAGCGCGCCCAGAGCGCGAACCTGAAGAGCGATACGGTAGGCGGGTTACGGTAGGAGAAGACTATGGTAAGCCCATAGTATAAAGATGCGGTAGGACTAACATATAACTAGTGATTAATAACAAACAACTAACAAATCTGTAACTAACTAACAATAACTAACAAATCTATAACCAATAACTAACAAATCTAGAGATTTCCGAAATTTGGAAATTGTCGGATGCTTTGAGTTTCACCCATACCTCATTTGCTCGGTTTTTTTGTGCAGACTGATTCATCGCTTCTGCTTGTTTCAAAATACAATAATTTCCCCAAAACAGTTCTCGACAAGCTACGTTACTCTATCTTTCGAGTTTTCTAGGACAGCTACAGCAGTCCAAAACAATCATACCATATTCGTGGATCCGGTATCGATTCGGAACCGCGTGATGAGGCCGGCCTCGCACTCGGACAGCGCCTCCGACTCGAAGAGCTCCGCGATGCGGACCAGAGCACGATCGCAATCTGGAAAGAGAGGGTTACGGTGGGTTGGATTACGGTAAGAGCCCAAAGATAGAATCTTCTCAAGTGATACAATGAAGCAGGCTATTCTAAGACTTTGGACTACCCATGAAACACATGTCTGCCTAGATGCATGCAGCTCATATTTTATCCAGCAAAGGCCATGTCAGCAATGCGGACCCGGACACGATATCAACCTGAGAAGTGGGGTACGGTAAATAGGGATACGGTAGATTGGATTACAGAATGGGCAAATTGTGGTAGTATTAGAGACCAATTTCAACAGATATCAAAGTAACAAACGTTCTCACGACTATGGATTACCCATGAAACCTATATCTGTCTTGCACAAAGTCACACCCCAAATCCCTACAGAGATGCGGACCAGCAATACGGTAGTCGGGTTTACTTCAATATTCAATGAAGAGTGTTACGAATCTGTATTACTGGCCTCCAGTCACTGTTCGCGCAGTGCTGAATAGGCGACTAAACTACGAATTCCCTACATATACATTTAACGTATTGTTTATGCCCAATTTCTCTCGAATGGTTTTGCCACGACTCCTACAGTAGTCGTATAGCATAATTTCTACATTTTATCCGATAAAATTTATTGCCTCTGCAAGATAATCTTGCAAGAACATTCATAGCGCTTTTATTCCCATGATCACTGGTTTATGATTTCCTGCTATATGCATCTTTCCCTATAAAAAGAAGCCGTTTTCTCTATTATTCCATCCCATCATAGTTAGTTTTCCTCCTTCGTATCCTTCAGTCGATACAGAGATCTCTCCTTTCTCCAGTAAGTTACTCCTGTCCATTCCATCGTCCAATCGCCAGTATCCGCAAATACGCAATATTTCGTAAGCGACGGAGCTCCCTCACGTCAGCCTGCCTTCACCTGCTCTAACCCGTCGCGTCTAGAACATTACATGCCATTTCAGTGCTCGCTTCTCCGTTCCTCGCCCTTCTCCTCCTCGCGTCCGTCGTTGCTAGTGAACCTGTGAGTTTCGCGGCGTTCTAGGGTAAACATATTCCGAACGAAATTTCGGAAACCAGGCACCCGTTCGGATACATAGAACAGTGAGATGACACAATATCCAATTGATTTATATTGTGTCCTAAACATGGGTATTTAATTGTCAACGACTACTGTTCATTGTTCAGGCGTGCTTCTGGCAGGGAACAGCTCCAGTGTGCGATCCGGGTCCCTGTCCGGAGGGAACTACGGAAATTGGCAGTCTGGGTGAGTTTCGGAAGGACAACAAAAGGGACTACCCGTACAATGAGGAATACGCGCGACATTACGGAGACTTTGGAGGGTAAGTGCCGCTCTCATTTAAAGTTGACAGCACTCGTGACAGTTGTGTTGACTCGTGTTGACAGTTGAGAGTTGCAAGTTCGAGACCGAGATCGAAAGTCTCGCATTTAAATTTTTTTTTTTAAAAACACAAAAATTTGAAAAATTCGGAAAAGCACTCCACATTTTGAGCATTATGACCTGAGTATTTGACCCCTGGTTTGTTGACTGTGTAGGGCGGGATATCTGAGAGTGACAGTGATGAGCACCATCCTCGGACAATTGCATAAAATCGGGGGTTCGGGAAGAAACCTGTTGAAATTCGCGGGTTTTACCACCGAAATCGGGGGTTGTAGGCTTCAAACCCGGGTTCAAAATCGGGGGTATGGTCCGATATCCGACCCCGTGCTCATCACTGGAGAGTGAGCATGTGTACAGAGAGAGAACAATCACGTAAGAACAACCGACAATGTTGTTTCCATCCGAATTTCCAATATGCCAAATTCTAGTTCATGCTGGCTTTATGGAAAAAAGAAGCTCTGCTGCAAGAATTCAGTCGTTAACGTTAATCAAGCAACTGCAGACAAGGTACTGAACGACATCCAACTTCTCCCCTTATCATACCTGTGCTAAGTACGTACTTGTCGGCTACCCGGTAAGTTACACCAGTAGGTCACCCGGGTAACTTACCGGGTAGCCGACGCATGAGATAGTACCTAGGCATTTTGAGGCCCAGGTGTGCCTCTTATTGATATAATTACAGCTCTGCAATTCGTGCAAGGACTGCAATTACAGTAAGTGCCCGACGGAGGATGGGGTATTCCTGTGGCACTTCGCGTGGAGGTGAGTTCGCTTATTATTTTACGAATCTTAAAATTTATGATACCGTATCCAGAAAAGTATGAATACATATTTGATGTCCACTTGTCTTTAAAAAACTATAATTATTATATTATTTATTAATTCCCAATCTTACAGTTACTGCTGCGACAAAAGCGTCCTGGCTCTAGATCGCATGTGAGGGATCGATACAAGATATTATGCATTCAGTTTGAACGTCCCTTTCAATGTAAGATACTGGAGTCGCATAAAGAGTTCATTGAAGTTGTGTTGTTATTGTGTTGTGTGTTGTTGTTGTCATTGAGTTCATTGTTGGGAACTTGTTCATTGGACCTCGCGATTACATATTTTTTAAGACAGTCTGAGGTTTTCTCAAGGCTCACTTATGGTTAGCTACTTTAACAAATAACTTGATGACGGGGATACGGTAGTCTGCGGTAGGTCTCCGCGGCGGAGACTCCGCCACATCAGTTTGCCTAATCATTCAATAAATACGGTTACTGTAGTCTACGGTAAGCCACTCACCCATTCTAGTTGCAGTACTGTATAGACGGCTACGCTACAAACTATGGTAGTCTGCCGTGGGTGCCCCCCCCTCCCACTCACAGTACGCGCACTCATCATCATTTTGTGTGCGACAATTCCATTTGGTCTGCGGTAGGTCTCCAAACCCCCCCACTCACTGTACGTGCAGTTGCTCAGCTTCTGCAGTTCGGCTGCGATCGCGGGCGCCGCCGTCCGCTCTCCCTCCTCCTCATCATCGTCGTCCTCGTCCGAGGGAGTGGCGTCCTGAGAGGGGGAGGATTGGTTAGACTACCGTACCCTGATGTGCTATTGATCGGACAAGCCCAGGTTACACTACAGTCTTCTTTTCTACACCGAGATGGTTATTATGGTATGAATCTTAATGTCGAATGACGAATGATCAAGTAAGCTATCAAATGTTGGAATACATGCATGCGTTGAAACCTCGGCGCACCACGACCTTTCAAATTATCAAATGATCGTTTCTAGTACAAAATTTGTCCCTTTCAGATTTCTAATCAATTTTCGTCAAGAAACCAATCCCAAAATTCAGTCTAATCACCACACTACAGCTGGAGAAATGAGCCGCGGTCTCTCAACTCACTTTCTCTCAATTCAAGCGAGCGAGAGTGTGTGCAAATGAAGAGGCGGCAGCTCATTTCTCGAGCTCTACACCACACCCCTGTCAGAAATTTAGTTTAGCACCTCCCCCTGCAAGCCAATTTTACATAGCCCCCACCTCGTCATCTCTGCTCATCGCTCGTCGCGACGGCTCCGCCGACATCGCCCGCCCGTCGGACAGCGTCCGCTGCGAGGATCTGCAGAGGGTGTTATTGCTATTATTTTTAATATTTTGAACTAATTCTAATACTGCGATCCAAGTAGGAATGATGATATTGGAAATTATATAGCCTGCTCGAATCACAATTGCAATGTTCCTCTAGACTATGAGCCAGACGTGAAACCTCAGTGAACCAAGTGTTCACTGGTTGGCGCTGAACCGCTAGTTGGAGATTTTGAGAAATTTCCCAGTGGGGTACTGCAGAAATTTAGCCTGTGCAACTTCGCAAAGTCTAGCGCAATGGTTATTATTGCTATTATTTTGCTATAACCAAATTAATGATTTTTTTACGAATTCTGATAATACTATGGCTTTTACACCCATTGATATAGGAATAATCATATTGGAAACCATGGTACAGCCATATGGATCACAGCCGCAATGTTCCTCAAGACCAGCAGTGAAACCTCAGCGCACCAAGTCTTTCAATTAACCGAATGGGCACTTCTTCGATTTTTGGCCCAGCCTTTTCTCGCAGAGTATTCCCTCCCTACCATTCTCATTTCCCACCCCCTCCACATTCGGGGCGGTTGTTGACTGGGCCAAAAACCGAAGAAGTTCCACCGAATGACTCTTTTTACTTTCTTAGTTCATGATCGTGGTTCATTCGTAATGGGTATCAATTACTAAACTTATTAATTAATTAACTAACTAATTACCTACCTGCTGAACTTGCTGGGTTGCTCATTCACCCATTGCTGCACGGGCTCGAGCTCGTCTCCCGCCGTCTCCTCCGCTTGAGCCGACTTGCCCTGAATCGATCGATAAGGGATTACGGTATTGCTCTGAATCGATCGATAAGGGATTACGGTATTGCTCTGAATCGATCGATAAGGGATTACGGTATTGCTCTGAATCGATCGATAATGGACTACGGTATTGCTCTGAATCGATCGATAATGGACTACGGTATTGCTCTGAATCGATCGATAATGGACTACGGTATTGCTCTGAATCGATCGATAATGGACTACGGTATTGCTCTGAATCGATCGATAATGGACTACGGTATTGCTCTGAATCGATCGATAATGGACTACGGTATTGCTCTGAATCGATCGATAATGGACTACGGTATTGCTCTGAATCGATCGATAATGGACTACGGTATTGCTCTGAATCGATCGATAATGGACTACGGTATTGCTCTGAATCGATCGATAATGGACTACGGTATTGCTCTGAATCGATCGATAATGGACTACGGTATTGCTCTGAATCGATCGATAATGGACTACGGTATTGCTCTGAATCGATCGATAATGGACTACGGTATTGCTCTGAATCGATCGATAATGGACTACGGTATTGCTCTGAATCGATCGATAATGGACTACGGTATTGCTCTGAATCGATCGATAATGGACTGCGGTATTGCCCTCAATAAATCGAAATTGGATTACGATATCACTCATTGTCAGAATAGAATCGATATTATATTACGGTAGTGCTCGTCCACATGGGACTACTGTATCTGATTCACATCCGAATCTCTTTCGAAAGATTCGCAAGTTCGAAAACCCCGACCGGTTAGCTTCGGGTTTCATCCATTCTACGAAACACCACAAAACGCTGTTCTGATAATAACTCTTGCACGTAGTAGAAATAGTAATAAAATATTGATCTATAGGATAGAAAGTGCTCCGGTGAGTAACTATTCATTGCTACGGTACCCAATCGATAACTTCCGTCTCCTAATTACCGTATCCCCCATTCAATCGATAACTGACCTGCTCGCCGTCTCTCGCCACGGAGCTGGAGCGAGGAGGGATGAATGACTGGAAAATAAAGAGATCTTGCATTATCGCGAATCGCGTATTAACGATCATCAACTACCATTGTACATTCACAGTACTTCAATAGCACCAATGCACCAGGCAAGATTATAATACAATTTGCAAAGTCTCGTTTCTACTCCTCAAAACGGAGATATTGCAGCGCATTGAAGCCGTCGCTTCTCAAAAATCAATAATGATCCCCACCTTTCCATTCCCTCCATTCTCTCCTCCTCCCTCCTCTCTCTTCGACGAATTCACCGTCTCGTCCATCGTATTCGTCACGTCGTCATCTTCCGCGATCGAGATACCGCCTTCAAGTTATTTAGTTATTATTATTGTTCATAAGAAATAGTAAGTTTGTTATTTTTCAATGAGAGGTGGGCTGACAACATCAGAATTGTGAATGTGGTCACACAAGGTGAGCGCGAAACCGCAGTTGGACAGGATTTGTAAACTCGATAAAATCAACATGAGAACTGCAAAAATAGCCTAAACTTTCTCTCAAGTGTAAATTTGATTCGAATATTCTCTGCTTCACGTATAATTGGCAAGAAAGAAGAAAACACAACTTGAACCTTGCGCGATTCTCCCTTAGATAAACGATTGCAGTTTCGAAATTTACCGCTCAACTTGCAAAATGCCGGGAAGAGGTAATGCGCCCCCGGGAAGATGTGGTAAATACCAGGGTGGTATGTAATGGACCATGGCGCATCTTTTGTCTCTTGACAACTTTTTCCTAGGACGTCATCTGAGAGATCAAAGATCAACTTGAAAAATCGATCGTTTTCGTTTTTGCTCTGTAACTCGCGAGCGCGTGCAGCTACGGCTTAGCGACCTGAAAGGGGAATGTAGAGCTCGCCGAGACGCGTCGCTGGGAATTTAAAGTGCGAAAAAATATTCACGTACAGCAGAGTTGTAATTGTGGTGTAGTGGCTAAGAGGTTTGCCTGGCATGCAGCCTACCTAGGTTCGACTCCAACTGAGGGCAGATGTTTTGCCCGATTTTTAGCTTTGTGCTGGCGGGTCGGGGATTGGTCGGGGAGCGTTTTAAAGTGTAATTCGTGGCTCAGGCGGTAAGGGGGTGGACTTGCGTGCAGGAGGTTGGGGGTTCGAGTCCCGGCCGGTGCAAAGTCATTTGCCATGAAGGGGGTTGTGCTGGGGAGTAGTAGTGAAGCATTGTAAAGTGTAATTCATGGCTCAGGCGGTAAGAGGGTGGTTTTGCAAACAAGACGTTGGGTGTTCGAGTCCCGACCGGTGCAAACTCATTTGCCAAGCATGGGGGAATGGTAGGAAGTGGTAGGGGAGTGTTGTAACATGTAATTCGTGGCTGAGGCGGTAAGAGGCGGTCTAGCGAGCATGAGGTTGGGTGTTCGATTCCCGGACGGAGCTAAAGAATTTGACAAGCATAGGTATCCTCGAGGAGAGCCCGAAAAACATTTTTGAGCAGTCTGTATGAAGGTAGAATATCCTGCTTAAGGTAGGGAGGTAGGGGGTTCGAGACCTCACATAAAATGAAATTTGTACCATTATTGAACATGGGATGGATTCTCCCTTAGATAAACGATTGCATGTCCGAAAATTCACTGGTCAAAGCAAAGTGCATGGGAAGAGAAAACGAGGCCCGGGAAGATGTGGTAAATATCAGGGTGGTATGTAGTCGACCCTGGCGCGTCTTTTGTCTCTTGACAACTTTTTCATAGGACGTCATCTGAGAGATCAAAGATCAACTTGAAAAATCGATCGTTTTCGTTTTTGCTCTATAACTCGCGAGCGCGTGCAGCTACGGCTTAGCGATCTGGAAGGGGAATGTAGAGCTCGCCGAGATGCGTCGCAGGGAATTTAAAGTGAGAAAAAATATTCACGTAGAGCCGAGTTGTAAATGTGGTGTAGTGGCTAAGATTCTCGCCTAACACGCAGGCGGGGGTTGGCCGTCCCAGGTTCAACTCCAACTAGGGGCAGATGCTTTGCCCGATTTTTAGCTTGGTGCTGGAGGGTCGGGGAGTGGTCAGAGAGTGTTGTAAAGTGTAATTCGTGGCTCAGGCGGTAAGAGGGTGGTCTTGCAAGCAAGAGGTTGTGGGTTCGAGTCCCGGCCGGTGCAAAGTCATTTGCCATGAAGGGGGTTGTGCTGGGGAGTAGTAGTGAAGCATTGTAAAGTGTAATTCGTGGCTCAGACGGTAAGAGGGTGGTCTAACGAGCAAGAGGTTGGGGGTTCGAGTCCCGGCCGGTGCAAACTCATTTGCCATGAAGGGGGTTGTGCTGGGGAGTAGTAGGGAAGCATTGTAAAGTGTAATTCGTGGCTCAGACGGTAAGAGGGTGGTCTAACGAGCAAGAGGTTGGGGGTTCGAGTCCCGGCCGGTGCCAACGTATTTGCCACTATTTTAGCACACTGGGGGAGGGTCAAGAGATGCACCCGAGTACGGAAACCGTCAAACCCGGCGCACCTAGCACGCAAACTCAAAATGGGCCGAATCTCCGCTAGACAAGTTCAGAAAAATCAGGAAAAGTGTACAATTATACTAAAATCTTACGGTTTACCCCTAGCGAGCGCAGCTCGGCTAGTACCATAAACTGACATGTTTTGGAGATGAAGATGACTATCAATAACATAGATAATAATGTTAATATATAAATATAAGCAAATTACAAATATATACATTACTAGCAGAAAGTGGCCATGACAGATCACCATTTTTCAAACCGAGGAATAACATGATTAGCGTGAAACCGCAGTTGAACGGGATAAACTGACATGCTTTGGACAGGAAGTTGACCATGTTCACGTCCTGCGCGCAGTTGGTGAGAATTCGCGTCGGATTCACTCGCTCGAGAACTGAAATCAGGAGTTTAACAAATAATTGACATTAGAAGACCAAAAATAGATCAAAATTGCTAAATTATGCTCATAAAAGCAATTTTCTACCGTTTGCTTGCCAGAATTTACAAAAATAAAGACTTACTGTGCGAGAGCACGGGAAAGTGGCATTCCTCAGCGACATCACGCACCAGGTGCACCGTGGTCTTGGCCTGGTATGAATAAAAGGTAAAGGTGTATCCACGTCAGCGATTTTACAGTCGTAAGGCGACGGTAGGTGGGACCCACTGGGAAGGCGAGCTGTTCTTTCGCTGTGAATAATATATAGCAAATAAATGGCTCAACTACAAATGCACAGACTGGGTCTTGCATCACTAACTTTGTAAGACTATAACTATGACTAAGGTTGACTTTTATGTTGCCTAGGCTTAGTACTCAGTCTTGCCTGGGATTTTGGTGTGTTCATGCTTGTGCAGTAGCGCCGAAAAAATATTCATGCAAAAAATGTTTGCTTTCAGCGGTAGATCAAAGGGTAGATCAAGGTGTCGAATCGAGATTTTCCGACTGTTTAATAAAAAAAATCAATAATAGACAGCCGAACCTGATCGTAGACTGCGGCGCCGACCATTCCTCCACTGTAGCAGACCGACAGGATCACGGAGGCGCGCGGCGGATTCCACGCACCGCCCTCCATGTCCTCCTCAAGCTCCTCCAGTCGATCCTGCAGGGTGAAATACTGATTTCCCAAGAGCCTATGCAATTTACCAAGTTGAATTTAAACATTTTACAGGACATTATTAAGAAAAATAGCTCAGTAAAGTGCACAAAATGCACATAAATAGGTCTGAAACGTGTAACTAACCAGAATTCCGGCTTGTGCCGGCGCCTCGCTCCGCTGGGAGCGCGAGTGACGAGACGCACTCATGCTCTGCCGAAAATTGATTATAAAAAATCAATAAATACGAATAAAACGGAGTTAATACACGAACAACGACAAACACAAAGCAAGGTGATTCGAGGTCACTCGTGAAAATTTCCAATATCTTACTGTAGATTTTCGTTGTGGGATTATTTCCAGGGTCATTATTATTGACATTATCATTTTTTATTCAATTTTTATTATTTATTTATTCACAAAATTAAAATATTGTTGAACAATTCGATAATCACATTCTCGAGAGCTGTCTCTGTCTGGGGCTTTCATCATATCGCTGTCTCGGGCTGTCATCGAAGCTCATGATTCGACGTTGGAATTCCTTGTAGCGTCGCACTGAAACCATAAATATTTTTATAAACTATTGTACCTTCTTCATCAGCTTATTCAAATACTTTTGCTATAAATTTCGAGTTATTGCATCCTAACTCACTCGAATCCGTCTGCGCCGAGCTCATCGTATTCGCCACACTGCGCATCGCTGGCTCCTGAACGGAATAATACCGCAATCAATCGATTGATCCTACCGTACCTCATCATCGTAGAACTGCACATTAATCGTTTGGACGTCTAGTGTCTTGGGCAGCTTGTCATCTCTATTTACCGGAGACGGATAGTACGTCATCAGGGTCGGCTCGGGAGATTTCTTTCGCTGAAAAATCAATAATTTGGTCTTGCAATTGGGGTGCTTAGATGAAGAATCGGTCTCTTCATGCTCACATTTACCTCTCTCTCTCTCTGTCTCTTACATGCAGGTCAGACGATCACGAGGAATAAAGAGAAGCATTTCCCTTTCAAATCGATAACCCCCACATCTATCGTACCTCCTCAGTGTATCCAATCAGGAAGTTCTTCTCGAGCAGGATACATGGCGCCTCGACCAGAGCACTCCAGAAGAATGCCGCGATGAAGGAGAGCATGGTAATAGGGAGGCCGGACGAGAGCATCTGAGATACGGTATTTCTTACTGTAGGGATAATAGCGGTTGGGTTCTGTAGGTGTCTCTACGAGTGCATATTGGTTACCGTATCATACAGGTCTTTCTGTGGCACACTGTAGATTTCTACATGTGCAGGATACAGTTGAAGGTTCCGCTCATTGGAATCCAAATTTCATTGTAGAAAAGATTCCGGAAGACTTTTCACTTTTCCTGATCAGCTTACGGTAGACTATAGTACTCACCGACTGCCACAGGCTGACAAAGTGCGCCGAGCGATCCATGCGGTCGTAGAAGTAGTGGATGACGAACCTGCAAGAAGGCGACGTCTCCCAAACCTCGCACCACACCATGCACTCACCAATGCACCAGATAGGCGCAGTATGTGAGACGCCCCATTGGCGCCCAGCAGTTGTGCTCGAGGAATGGCTTGATTGGTCCTGCAGGGAAGATATTGATTACGGCAAATCGATCGATAAGGGCTACCGTACCCGCGACGTCTAGCTCGCAAGCGAGAATCACCCAGCCAACCGCGAGCGCCCATCCAATTTTTCCGATGTGGAAGTACGAAGCGCGCTCCAGTGGAGTCAGATCGATGACGCCTGAAGAGTACGGTAACTTGAGGATACTGTAGCGGAATTGACTTTTACAGAGACGTAATGCATTGTAGAAATGCGGGCAATTCTTTATAGTGCTTTTGGATCAGACTACTGTAGGTTCTTCGAGAAATGTAGGTTACAGTAGTTACCGTACCCCGGACGTTATCGTAGAGTCCGAAGATCACCGAAGCAGCGATGGCGAACGATGCTACCCAGCACGCGAGTGAGACAGCCTGAGAGGTGCGGTAGATCATCATAGTATTACGGTAGGTAGGTTACGGTAGATATTCTGATTACGGTAGAGTACGGTTGGTATTCAGTTTACGGTAGGTAGATTACGGTAGGGCCAATGCTTGCTTACTGGATTAAAATAACGTCGAATGTTCAGCTTGCCAGCGCGAATGCGGAAGATTATGTATCCTGTAATGTACTTCAAAAATGATTATTTTTGATACAAGTGGTCCCCTTCGAATCGTTTCGGACGATTCTCGTTTGCTTTCAACTCAACCGCGAAACTCATTTGGAATGATCACATTCCGCTTCGAATATCAGCAAAAGCGGATAAGAGTTCAAAGATCAAAGATCAAAGATCAACGACTACCCACCGAGTAATATTCCGATGAGGAAGGGCGAGAGGCGCGCCCACGGCTTGTTGTAGACGTACTTGTTGAAGTTCGGACTGAAGAGCATGCAGTGTATAAGGAAATATTGACTGCGTAGCTTGCGACCTCCCCCCGGTTAGCTGAGTATCATCACCATTACCTGTACAACGATTTCCTCGTCATGCTCGTCGCGGGCAGGTCATAGTGGACGTGGAAGTAGAAGCCGGCAGCGACGGACAGCACCATGACCAGCAGGGAGACGAGGAATCCGGCCAGACCTTTAATGGGAGAAATTGAGTAATTAGAGGAGAAGTGGCTCGAATATCTGGCTAACTGAGTTGTCGATGTCAGGCGATGTGGCATAAGCAGCCCATAACACTTTCGAGACAGTAGTCATTGATTGAATACAGTAAAAATATATCGGGACGGTTCGTGCCTCTCCTTATAATAAATTTAATGACTCACTGGCCTAGAAGTGACCTCTCTTAGAACGCAAGTGCTTAGACTAACGAGATAGCTGCACCTCTTATTAATTGAAATTTTTTGCGTGGCAAAAAGTACTGTTTGGAATACGTTTCGTAGCTCTTTGAAATCTACCGGAATAGATCTGAGATAATGCATCCCGCTTGGCGACGGCAACAAGAAAACTACGAAAACCAAAACCATTCCATCTGCTCAGAATTCGACAAACATAGCTGAGATCGATACTCAGCCAACGCCGGGGGGGGTCGCAAGCTACGCAGCCAAAATACTCACCCGAGTAGAGCAGTGCGCCGAGGAAGAGCGGCGAGATCCAGAACAGCTGCATGTCCGTTGCGAGGAACCACGAGACGCCGTAGCACTGCGAGAGGATGGGTGTCACCGTGTACTAAAGGTCGACTGCGTTGGCTGAGTATCGACATGTTAATACTCAGCGAATGCGAGAAAAGGATCTGTGCGCCCGTACCACTGCGAGTGGATGGGTGTGACCGTGAACTAACGGTGAACACCGCAACGCCGCATTCAGCAATTTTTCCATTTTGACAATTCACCAAGATTTTCCAAACGAGTCTGACACCAAAATATCTATGTTTCACAATTGAATTTTACGTTGTAGGCGTGAACAGCAATGATTCTGAGCCCGTCTCTCGGTGTCCATAAAATTAAAAAGTTCTCATAGCCACCTTCAGTGCCGTAGCCTACCGTAACCTTACCGATTCGATCATTCCATCAAAGTTGTTGATGTACAGCAGATTCATCCACAGCTTCTCCTCGCAGTTCTGCACCATGTAGGTGGTGTTCGTGAAGGAACCTGCAATGATTGAGAATTGAATTTTTGATCTTTGATCTTTGATCCTAAACTAAGGAATGGAAAAGATCTCGTCATCATGTCTGGTCAAAGACTTGACAATGACTTTGTTAGTGTGTCGACTAGCTAAATGATAGGAGTCAGAGGAAATATCCCATCTGTTCATTCCGTGTTTTCCTTCGTCGCTCTAACTGGAAAAGAATACGAGAAATGAAAAGTCCGATTCTTCAACCTGACAGCCCTATGACCTACCCGACGTGAATGGCCCGTGCAGCTGCGGCAGCCACGCCATCACGAACAGCACGAAGCCGATGTAGGCGGGAGTGAGTCTGCAAGGGGTGTGATACTCAGGCAAGGCAAGGGGAGGTCGCAAGCTACGCAGCTAAACTCACCGTACGAATCGATGGACGTATCCGAGTGCCCACATGGTGTAGTCTGTCATCAGACTGGGACGGTCGTCGATCTTCTGAATACGGTAGGATTACGGTGTGGAGTTAGAGCAGATTTCGAAATTCAGCCCTGCCGGACACTAGGGTTGCCGGTTCAATATCAATATCAATACTATTGACTTGTTTTCCCTTCCCCGCCTCTCCCTGTCAATAGTATTCCTTGGAGGGGCGGAGAAGGGAAGGGGTGTCAATAGTATTGATATTGAACCTGCAACCCTACCGGACACGTGCGAATTTAGCTGCAGATGAGATTTTGGCGAAAGTCGGATGATGAGTTTGCATCAATCATTTTGAGAACTAGCACTAGCACAACAGCTGGCCTTACCAGAGGGTCCCACCTAGCGTAGTCTTATGACTGTAAAATCGCTTGACGTGGATACACCTTTACCTTTTTTTTACTAGCACAAGAACTAGCAGAATTTCTCGTATTATTTTTTTTGAAAGACGATGCACCACAGAATTAGATTCTCCTCTTCGCTCCGCAATTTACAGAAAGAGTGAAACACAACTCAAAACACATTCTGAACCGACTTTCAACTAAGATTTATTAGATCAAATATCATCGCATACGAAAAATCGAGAGGGGATCAGAGATCAAAGATCAGCGATCAATCTTGCTCACCCGGAACAGCATGTACGCAACGAGGAGGCCCGTGAAGAGGAAGAACGTGTCCACTGAAATTTAATTATAAATATTAACAATAAGGTTAGAATTTTACGGTCTGTAAATGAGATTCAACTGAAATTTGCTGAAAAAGGGCCTTTTGTTGGTGAGGAAAGCGGCAATTAAAAAAATGCTCAGTATAAAAAGGCTTACCTGCCGGATACGCGTTGAAGATGATCATGTTCCAGAAGCTGTCGAGCGCGTCGAGAAAACGGAGAGGGTTGTCTGATGATGTGATCTTTGATCTCTGGTTTTTGATCTCAGATCCTTCGCCTACTTATTGAGCGGAAACTGTTCAAAAACAAGTAGCTCGTTAGAAATGTTCGTGATGAACTGGTCTTTGATCTTTGATCTTTAATCCTTAATCTTTGATCTCCTCACCCGAATCGGCCTCCTGCAGCATCGAGTGGCCCGTGATGATCCATGTGATAGTGATCGTCCGGATAGGAGCGAGGCATCTGAAAATATCAAAGATTAAAGTTCAGAGATCAGAGATCAAAGATCATTGATCTTTGTTCCCATAACAATGACATGAAGAGACGCATTCTTGAAAAAATACATTGGCCCATGAATTTCGAATGTCCCCATCCGCAGAGCTACCAAATGAGGAGTGCGCTGCATTTTTGAACAACCTTGCATGACGTCCTAGCCGTCAATTCTGTGGTAAAGAACTCGAGTGAAGTTCCAGAATACAAGATGGGTACTCACTTGATTGTAGTGCTCGCGTGCGGGGCGAAGATGCGCGATGTATTCGTGTAGAATGAGAACGGACCGAGCAGCATCCATACTGAAAGGGGGAACCTTAAAGTGGAACCATAGAGAACCACGATGGTACCGTGATGGAACCATGATACATCCATAAGGAACCAAAAGAAACTGTTATTTGGAGCATTGGCTAATGAGCATCCATACTGGAATGGGATGGGTCATGGTGTGGAACCATGTGGTACCATATTGGTTCCATAATGGATCACGGATCATGCGCCAATGAGCGACCATGGTGAAATTAGATTTCCGGCTACTTCATTTCAAAGTTACCGGTTGTGTTTCACAGTTACTTGAAACTATTCTGTTTTCACAATTCATCGATAGGTCCTTTTTTTCGTTCATCCAGCAATAAATACTCACATTTCGTATTCCTAATATCGTCATGGCTCCGCTCGAAGGGCGTTCTGTTAGTGGACAGTTCCTGTAATTACAAAGCAAACATTGTTACGAATACTCAAATCGTCCACCAAGTTTGAACAATTTCAAAAAGCTTCGACTAGGGTTAACTTGTCGAGAAATGAATATTGTCATTCTGTATCGTCATTATAAATGAAAATACCATTTCTCGACAATCCAACCCTATCTTCGACATGCTCTCTCGTCGGTCAGACAGAAAAAAAGAGAGTAACTGACAAGAGGAGCTTCTCACCCTGTCCCTCTGCTCCTTCCTCTCCGCGAGGTAGTCGATGGCGGAAACGAAGATGGTCAGACCGATGAGGCAGAGGAGGACGGAGCTGAAAGAGGGCATGGCTTAAAAAGGGGCGGAGCCTAGGCGTGATTTCGAACTTTATTTATGGCCCCTTAATCTAGTAAGACGTGATTTTCCTATCTAAGATAATGCAAATAGTGTGAACACGAAGATGGTCAGGCGCGCGGAGCTGAAAGGGGACGGAGCTTGGTTTTGATTTCGAAACTTTTATTGCACTCATTTTTTTTGCTATTGAAAATTCGTTTGGATTATGTTTCATAGCTCGATGAAATATGTAGTAGTTGCATTTTTATTTGATCCTTGTAGCAAAAACGCATGAAAATAACTAATTGTAAACAAATTTCTGGCTTTGACCCAGACCCAGAATGAATACAACGAACTAGATCATAGAGAGGAGCAAGTAAAAATTGTCTGATTGTGAGTACCTCACAGCACTTCAGTCTCAGTCCTGACTCGATAACTAAGTCATTCAGGGCAAGAGAAAACTTTTAAAAAATAGTTTTACACGAACTTGACCATCCAGAAGAACCAGTCCTTCTCCTTCTTCGGACCCGCGCACTCGAGTGAGCACACGTGAAGGGCGTCACCCGTGCGGTCGGAGAGAAGGGAGTAGAGACGGGGCTGGGAATGAGTTCAAAGATCAAAGATCAATATTAGAATGCTCATCATCGTCAGGGGTGAAAGATCAAAGATAAATATTGTGTATTATCTTCAGGGGCGGGCTAGAAACACGTAAAAGTTAACAATATTCTAAAAGTCAATCATCAGTAAGGATCGATTAGCAAAGATCAACGATTATTCGATTGATTCAACAAATGTTGACTAAGAAAGATGAAAAAGATCAAACCTGGTCTTTGGCGCAGGATTCCGGGAGACAGAGGGCGAATTTGAGGTTCTCGGGCGTATTGGGAGAGCACTTGCCGCGACCCATCTCGGGCAGCTGAATACGGTAGTCTGGGTTACGGTAGGATGGGTTATGGTAGTCTGGATTTTCATAAAAGTAAGTAGACGAAGTTTATGGCATTTTTATTCTGAAAAATTATGTTGCAGTTTGAAAAGTGAGTAGTTCTGTTGAGTTTCAGCGGTCCTTCACCCTGACTAGAGTGTGCAGCTAAACGATTCTGCGTGGCAAATTCGTACGATTAACTAGCGATCTGGCATTCAGGTTGTGGAAGGTCTGGTTCCTATTCGCTCCTCCGTCTAGAATTCACTATTTTTTCGATTCCTACTTTCGGTTTCTAAACCCGGTCCCATGATCTGGATCCGATTCCGCCCACCTGGCTCTTCAGATTGGTTCCTATTCCCGGTTCCATGACCGGGATCCGGTTCCTATTCCCGGTCCCGGGGCCCTGTTTCGGTTCCTAAGCCTGATTCCAGGGCCCAAATACGGTTCCACCCACCTGGCTCTTCAGTCCCTCGATCGCCCTTCCCGCCATGCCGGCGATCACGTTGAAGTCGATGCTCAGATGCACGAAGCAGTAAGCGGTCGAGAATTCGTCGTTCTGGAATGGAACCAGGAAACCAAGCCGGTTTCAATGGTACCATGATGGTACCAAACCGGTACCGAAGGCTACCCCCATTGATACGATGGGGCCAAAACTGGGCACCATTGGTTCCAATCCGGTACCAACTACCAGACCAAACCTTGGCGGCCTTGCACTGCGGGTAGTTGCCCCACCACGAGAGGGAGAGGTCGGGCAGCGATGCGGGTCGGCCAGTGGAGAGCAGCACTGAAAGGAGGACGATAAGGTTACGGTATCACAATCGATCGCAAAATGACTCAATGAAGCTCTAGTGTACCAAGTGTATAGTTTTCGTTGATTCTTCAATATCTGGGCTACGATAGGTTTACTGACGTTACGGAAATACGGATAATTACAGTTGTCAGTCTAGGGTATGTTACTGTGATTGCATTAGACTAGGAGATTACGGTCAATCGCAAACTGACTCATCATCGCGTAATTCTTGTCCTTCACCGTCTGCATCGTTGCACGACTGCACGATTTGCCGGAGAGCGAGCCGCGCGCGCACTCCTGCCATTATGATAATTATGATGATTATGATAATTATGATAATTATGATCACGAAGATTGAAGTATGATTTCTTCATTGTGACCCCTTTGTGATACATTGTGAATGTATTTCGAATTCGTTTTTCAGTGATTGGTTCTTCGAGAACCGAAGATATTAGCATTCTCGATTCCAAGGTGACATAGTCGAGAATGAAAAAAATAAAACAACTACGACAATGCTCTAATATTATAGTCACTGCTTTCTTGCCTCACTCATTATTGTATCGATTAAAAATTCCGACGCAAGTGACAAAAAATTCAAATTGTTTATTTTTTCAAATTATGTTCCTCCTCTGCATTATCATTGTCTCACAGCAACGGTGGTGTCACGAGAAAAGTGCGTAAAAATATGTTTCACACTTGCTATGTGAGATAGATGATTTCGGAGTTCTCTGGTAATGTTCTACTATTAGTACCCATGTTAGTAAACAATAGTAGTGAGCGCTCTCTTCTTTCCCATTATCTCTCTTCGTTATGGAAAAGTAGAGAGCAGGCGAAAAGAGGAGAGCAGTCTCTACTAATAGCACAGCTATTGTGTCTACTAATAGTAGAGTGTGCTCCACTAGTACATCACTAGTGATGTACTAGTGGAGCACACTCTACTATTAGTAGACACAATAGCTGTGCTATTGCAGAAACATAGATGTCTGTGGGCAAAACAGATTTGATAAGTGAACTAGGGAGGATCAGATAGTGGCACCAATACCTCCGACGCCGCAGCCATAGCCATTCCATCATTCATCCACTGCTGCAGATCCCTTCCACACTCATTCGAGACAGCATCGATCCCTACCATTACCCCTTCCTCCACCCACTATCGATGCAACTTCACCGCGTGTAGTAAAAACAGCACCTTAGCGCCGTATATTCTCATTCATTAATATTTGATAGGGTTAGATAGGGGGAATAGGGCAGATCCACCATGTTGCTACTACCATGCACATACCTCTGATGCCGCAGCCATCGCAATCCCATCATTCATCCACTGCTGCAGATCCCTTCCGCACTCGTTTGAGACAGCATCGATGATCTGGGCGGGGTCGAAGCGATGGAGAATGTCGGAGAAGGGAGGAGGGATAGAGGGCAGGCCCTGAACAATGAAGGTAACGCTTGATATTGAAGGCCTACGAGGTTCTAGGTGGTTCAGCTGATGGCCCAGTAATTATTCAAGGCTCTATTGTGTGGATGGAGGGCATGCCCTGAACAATAGCATGTGTAACAATAATGTTAGGAGTTCGTGCTCTCTTGGTGCGAAAGGAGAGACTCTGTATTAATTAGACGCATTGATAGTTTTAAGGAACAGAAGAGGGCAGGCCCTTAAAGAAGGATTCCCACAAATATCTGGCTAACTGAGTTATCGATGTGAGCTTGTGTGTCGTGGCTACCCGATATCACTTTCGAAACTCCTATGTTTTCAATTTTCGTTTGAACTGAGATATGAGCAGTTGGCTAAGTTCCAGGTGACCCTGAAAAGCGGGCAATGAGCGAGAGAGCGTACGAAATGAGGAGAGCGCCACTCTAATTCCTCATTTTGCTAGTCGCCCGCGCGGTTCGTGGGACGCCTTCTTTAACGATAAGAATGTCGTTATTGAAGAAATGCAAAGTTCTAGGGGATTCACTGCTGGGCCACAGTATTAGGAACAATATCGTGTGTGAAAAAGTGAAAAGATCGGCGCTTTCTTGGTGGAGAAATGAGAGAGTAGAGGATGCTTAAGGGAATGGGAGTGTCAGACAAGTTCGCATTCGTTTCACAATCTTTACCGGTTACGTTTCACCGATCCATGATAATGTTGCGCTGTAAATGAAGATTAATGTTTGATGAGTCGAAGAAGCTATGTGAGACAGATGATTTCGGAGTTGTCAATGCAGTTTTTCTTCTAAGTCTGAATAATCAAACTGATCTCACCCCAAACTGATCCCAATCAAACTGATGAATGAATGTGGTGGTCATGTTAAAATTAATGTCGTTGAGTGAAGTGATTTTACGAGTTTTACGATACGATAATTTCGGCCTATCTGAGATCATTGACTCACCGCCATCTTGAACAGATCACTGAAGCTAGGCTGACTCTGTGCCTGCGCCAAGGCGGCTGCAGCTGCAGCTGCTGCAAGCAGCAGCACCCCGAGTCGCGTCATACCTGAATATTATATGGGTAATGAAGCGCAGACGAGGACGATCTCACGCAAGATGGAAAGATCTCTTCATGCGAACTGTCGGACCCACTTTTCTGAGACAAGCAAGAAGTCATGACTCATGAATGGCATGCCATGCATAACAGAGCTTACTCTTGATAAATGTGTTAAAAATGAAATGAAATGATCAGGAAGACGATGATCTCAAGCCACAATGAAGATTCAGATCGAAAATATTAGGACAATTTTTTTTCCTTTATTATACGTACTCTCGCAACAGACGAAATGAATACTCAAATTCTAATCAAGCTCAGATGAAATAGAAGAGTCAAAGAAGAAAATAGTTTCATGAAATCTGTTATTATCGGTAAAAAAATATTCAGTCAGGTCATGAGCACAGTCAAAAGATATCATTCCGACACCCGAGAAATACCTGCCCCGAAAAACAGTGTGAGTAACGGGGCAATAGTACGGTGAGATGGACTACGACTGTTGTGTTTTCGCCTTTTCCCTCGTTTCTCTGACGGCGAGAGAGTGTGCGAAAGTGAGAGAGCACGAGTGACTCCACAGAAAAACAGTGGAAGTTGATAAGATTCCGATGATGGTTAAAAATAAACAGACTGGAGGAAATTCCAGTCGAATTTTCGACGAGTCAATTGGGTGCTCTGACTGACGAGGGAGAGGCAAAATGAAGAGACGAGAATATTTTCCCACATTTTCTTGCTGTGTTCCACTCTATTTGAACGCACTTGCGCATATAGAAAAGACACGTAGGAATAGGAAAGATACATTTATCAGATACTTCATGAAACACCGATAACAATAAAGCAAGTGGGGAGTGAAAACAACAAATAAATACGAATCGCCGTTTCTTCACTTTCTCACGAAAACAAAATCAAGATCGTAGAAAGAGCCGATTCATAATTCATCTTCCTCATCCTTCACAGCGCAGGATAGTAATAAATCAAGAAACAATAACACAATGACCCGCATGTCGAACTCTAGTACATAGAAAGAGGACATCAATGCGAATAATTAACACAAGTACATAATTAAACGATCTTCATAATTCATCCCCCTCATCCTTCACGGGTTCCTCGCCCGCCTCCATCGGTCGTGGCAGGACCAAATTAGCGGGAAGGATGCCACCAGGGACGATGACCACAGACCCGCCCGGCACCACTGCGCAGCCTGATAAATAATATGATAAATAAGTCATTCCCAAATCGGACTAAAGATCTTCGGCTTTAGCTAATGCTATCACTCGTTTCCTGGTATGCTAATAATTTTAGAAATAATCAATAATTTGCTGATAAATGTTCCGTATTGCAAGCTAACCGCCGTATTGTTAACACTGAGTAAGTGATTTTTACGATAAATATGAATACATATTATTATTATCATTTACCTGGCATCGACGAGGGCACGAATTGACCGTGCACTGCGGGGTTGTACTCGTACGGTTTGAGGATGGAGTACTCGGGCGGGTGATGCTTCCTGGAATTAAAGTCAGTTGGTGATTGTGAGTGGCAACTACCGTAATACCGAAATAAAGTCAGTTAGTGATTTTGGTTATATCTAGCAACCATAATATCTGAAAGGCAGTTTGTGATTGGGGAGCAGTTACCGTAATAACCGAAATAAAGACAGTTTATGATTGTGAATGGCAACTACAGTAGTAATCAGTAGAACATTCAGCTCAATAGTATTCATTTTGTATGGGGGGGAGGAGGAAGATACATAATGCTGAATGTGTCGGCTCATCACTACCACGGACCGTTGAAACCTAAGTGTGAAATGAATACTCACTTTTCCGATTATCCCAATTTTGATCCTGGGGGCTCCAGAATGGATAAAGCAACCCCAAGATATCGTAGCCCTCCTTACTGTAAGTTTTCCGGAACCCAATCTACCGTATACTTACAACCGTACTCACTTCAGATGGCCCCACATTCCGTTCGTTCCATGATTATGAATCTTCTTGCTCCAATCGCACAGTTTGCATGATCCGAATTTCTCGCCGCTCGGTGCTTCATCCTAAAAAGTCAGTTTGCGATGCGACTACCGTATCCTGGACTATAGTAACTAATAAAATTCTACCTTGGTGAAGTATGCCCAGATGTCGCTGGTCACAGCTCGCGGTTTCTGCAAAAAAAATATTATTAAACTCAGTTGGCGATCGAACAAGTCTGGTAGCTATCGTAACCTGCAACTACCGTACCTGCAAGCTTGCTAACTGCTCATTCAACATGGCTCGTTCAGCTTCGTTGGGCTCGCCATTTATTTTCGTAGCTGCTTTGTACTTTTCCATCTCCTAAAATCGATCGAACTACCGTAATCGGCTAAAGATCAAAGATCAAACCTCCTCGAAATCGACCTCTTCCTCCTTGACGGTTGCCTCGTTGAAGAGGGGCGAGTAGCTGGAAAGCAATCGATAACTGAGCTACCGTATCTGATTATCGATTACCTCCCATCATCCGACAAGCAAATGGTCGTCGGCCCGCTGTGAAGTGCAGCAACGATAGCCGACACGGATGGATCGACTGCAAATAACATGTCAAAACGACTCCAGCTAGGTTACGATTGTGATCGCATGGGTTATGCTTCACGGGGTGAATTCAAATGAGTGTGGTTCACGAAGAGCAATGGCTAGTTCGTACAGGTTGAAAAAATATGTAAAAAAAGTGCTGTATAAAAATCGGGCAGGTGAAAAATGATCTAGGCAATAGAGTTCGAAATACCGGTAATCGTCTCTTCGTTTTGCGTGTTCTCTCACCGGTCAGAGCGACGAGAGAGCATGTAGAATGAAGAGACGTCGACCCGTATTTCCGACTCTACCAGGCAAGAAACAAGCTTACTCTTCTCCGGAGACACCGTCCTCTTCCTCGGTTGCTGCTCTTGCACAGTGACGAAATGAGGCGACGAACGAGAGGGCTGAAAGGGCGGTCGATTGAATTCCTGATTAGAGTACGAATTTCGGGTAATCGTCTCTTCATTTCACGCACTCTCTCGCCTCTCTGACCGGTGAGTGAGCGTGTGAAATATGGAGACGATTACCCGTATTTCGAACTACACTCGAAGATGAATCCCAATCTTCCTAAAATTTCTCCACAGTCCTGGGGGCTTAGTCAATTCTCCAATCATTTCACATTCATGATCGGTTAGGTTTCACCGATTCGTAATAGCAATGAGCCTGCAAGAAACTCCAATATTCGCCTGTCTTCCCTTTCGAAAAAAATCATATTTAGAGAACCTTTCTTGTGATTACGTTTACCCACCTCAGACCTAACGGGCGTTTCACTGTCCAGCGCCGCGAACTCTTGTGGATGGTGCGCCCTGAAAGATCAAAGATCATCTTTCCGAGCCCCCGCATCCTTGAAGATCACAGATCAAAGATCAAAGACCAACTTGAGATGGTTCTTCATTCCGGAAGTGCCATGGTTCTGACGAGGTACGACTCGTTGACACACGTTGCATCTTGCCTGAACGTATTTTGAACTTCGATTCAAAGTTTTGCTTTACGGTGAGAAGTCAATTGGTTTGTCTAACAGGCAGAGATGATAAGTTACTTCTCAAGTAATAGCAATTAGGATTGCAAGTCGACTGGGGCCCTCAGCTATCGTATCATTCCGAATCATAAACTGACTAACCAAGTTCTCGCCCGATTCGCCCATCACTTTCGTGAAGAAACTCCACAGTCGAGAGGGCGTTCCGGCGTTGTTCGATTGCTGGAATACGGTAGTCAGCTATCGACAACTGACAAGAATGATCTGTGTCTAGCATTTTTCCATACTCTCTCGTTTCTCTGACTGACGAGAGATATGGCAACAGGGAGAGACGAGAACGTTGCTTGCAACTGAACACGTCGCGGTACCGTACTCATCAAGGTCTCAATCAATTACTTCTGGTAAATTATTGAGTACGGAAACTACAGCATTCAATACATCGCAAACTGACCGGCATTCGGTGTGGTTGCTCCCAAGAGCGGTAAGGCGTAGGCTGAGGAAACGAGTTTACTGACGAGTTCGATAACTGAAAGGAATATCGTAGACCTTTTTAATCGATCTATGCAGTACGGCAATTGGTTTTCACATGATGCCCGACTTGGTGATAACTGAAATAAAGCGTAAGTGTTGCTAGATTTAGTCGGTATGTTTTCACGCTCAAAATGGAATGAGAATCGACACATCGGTTCTCAGCCGACCCACCCTGCCCTACCTACCGTAGGCTTGTACCCGAAGCTAGCGAATGCTCCTACCGTACCCTACCGTACCCTACCGTACCCTACCGTACCCTACCGTACCCTACCGTACCCTACCGTACCTGCTGTGGAGTGGCGACGATGCGAGTGATCTTGGCAGCTGGTTGCTGTGAAGAGGTTCCTGCAATAAGACTAGAGCATTCACCTGTGGGCAACAATCGATGTATGTCGTCTAGAAAACCCGGTACCATCTATGTTTTTTTCAGGTCGAATCTCGTCGAGCAATTTACTCGAAAGTGGTAGGCCTACCGCATTCGACTGCAATACATTGTTCAAATACGAACAAGAGTCTCTCGCAACGCAACCGTATTCACGAGTAAACAAACATTGAAATTTTGATTTTTGAGTAATTATTTCGGGTTTCCGACAAATATGTGATTACCTTTATCATTATTTGTTGATTTTATGAAACTCAACCAGTAAAATTTCCATCAATGATAAATTGGATACTTGGCGCTATTAAAAAATTACCCGTTACCCTTCCTCTTGTTTAGAGTTTGCTTTAAATCTAAAGTCGTTAGAATCATTGAGACGTTTCGGTTTAGAGCAGCCATGGAAAATATTTGAACTGCCCCTTCTGTAGGAGAAAATAGCGTACCCGGTGTGCCATAAACGGGACTGCCATTCACTGGTGCCGATGGAAATGAGGATTCATTCTGATGATGAGGTCGTTTCTGCACCGAGATAACTCGCTGCAGTGGTTCGGGAGCAGGAGGAGCGGGTGATGGCTTGTCCTGAGGGGAAAGATACCGTAACCTTGTTATCGATTGAATTTATTGATCTTGGAGATAGCTACGGTAACCATGAATGGAGGGATACCGTATCCCTAATTATCGAACGATTTTATTGATTTTGGAGATAGCTACGGTAACCATGAACGGAGGGATACCGTATCCCTAATTATCGATCCCTAGGATAACTTTATCGATTGATTCATACCGATTTGTCGACTGGCCACTGCTCGCTAATCGCGAGAATGGCATCAGAGACGAGAAGAATATTCGATTCCATTTCGCAGGTTCTGAAAAGAATTTCTGCTATTGTAATTCCGAAATGAGTTATTTAAAACGCGTTCTCCGTAAGAACGCGGGAAAAGGGGCCTCGAAGTGTACAACTTTGGAAAAAATTTCGGAATGGGCTCAAACTTCACCAACATGACCCCTAGGGCCGATATAGACGATTTTTGAACTTTGGTCCGAAAATATTGATCTTTGATCTTTGATCTCGCGAAAAATAAATTTCAGATATCCCTATCATGCGATAGCTCATTCGAAAGAGCATGAAAAGTTATGTAAAAATTGAAATTTTCAAGCATTTTCATGCATATTGGTTTTGGTTATGACTCATTATATGACATTTTTTGTCCATTACGGCCTATATCGATGTGGCTACATATGAAGATGTCATTTGCCATGTCCTATTTTTTGATATAATATGTGATATTTATATAAGAAAAAAATAAAATACTTTGATGGTCATATTTTCACGGCCGTTGTGTCGAAATTTTCATTTAACCGTGG
>LS485252.1:248389-309134 GCA_900490705.1 Pristionchus arcanus
AACCAATATGCATGAAAATGCTTGAAAATTTCAATTTTTACATAACTTTTCATGCTCTTTCGAATGAGCTATCGCATGATAGGGATATCTGAAATTTATTTTTCGCGAGATCAAAGATCAAAGATCAATATTTTCGGACCAAAGTTCAAAAATCGTCTATATCGGCCCTAGGGGTCATGTTGGTGAAATTTGAGCCCTGCGCGATGATTTTGACGGAGTTGTACACTCTCACCTGCGTTCTTACAGAGAACGCGTTTTAATTTGCTTACCTTGGAGGGCGCACTCGCAGAAATTGCCTCAGTCTTCCCTCGACTTCCTTTCTAGAAGCGCGTACGGATTCGAAATCGTCGATCTAGAAACAGATTTTTCACGCAGAAAGCACAACGTCCTAATCTGGAATACAAATCAAAAAGATGATTCAGTTCAGGACAATAAAATAAAATAATTTCGAGAGATCAAAGATCAGAAACCAAAGACCAAAGATCATACCTGCTGTCCGGGCCAATCACGAATAAGCCAACGCAACGATTCGACCAGTAAGCGAATGAGTTGAGGATATTTTTCGATAGTAGAACTGAAATATTATGTTCATGTTTTTGTATAATTGTGATGTTTATTTTTTTAAATAAAGAATGATATTGATATCAGAATGAAGAATCCTTGCGTTTGCAAACTCTATCCTAATGAAGAGACGGATTCTTCACTCCTATCATTAACCCACCTCCTCTGCATCTGTTCCACAGCATCATCCAATCTCTGCACCACCATCTCCCGCACTCGCAAGTTCATGTCGTACTCCATCCTTGCGATGACTTTGTTCCCTTCTTCTTAAAGTTTTACTTGATGGGCTTGGAAATTCTGGGAAATTGTTATATGAACAGTCGCTGGGTTTCGTGTAAGAACACCTGGGGGAAAAGGAAGAAGGAGGGTAGCCAGAGGGTATGAGCAAGAATACAGGCGCTAGGTCGGATGAGAACTTTATGTTAGACCTGTTATGTTAGAGAATTTTCAATGTTATTGTTTTCAGTTCTCATCCGACCTACTGCCAACATACAAGACGTGTGGGCAAGCAATCGATTGGGGGCGGCTAGCGAGGGAGAAGGAAGAGTGTGCTTGAGATTATCTTAGTAATTTACTCAAGAAAAGCGGACGTTTGTGGCAAGTTCAGAAAGAACTGTAGGCTAGAAGCCAAGAGCAATCGATTGAGATAGAGGCAAGAGTGTTCTAGGCAATTTGCCAGTAAAACAAGACAACGAATAAATAATTTGTGCAAGTTGTGATAGAACCAGCGTCTAGTAGCAAGCGCAATCGATTGGGAAGGAACTAGAGAGGGGGAATGGTGAGAGAGGGGGAAGAGCTGTGTGTACAACAAACCAACACCATTGCACCTCCTTCCCTCCTCTGACAACTCCATGCTATTTTATCACAACAGTTTTCCAGTAAAACGTAGGAAATGCAAGTGTTGCCGTCAAGTTTGAGCGGGTGTAGCCAAGAACAATCGATTGGGGGTAGCGAGAGTAAAGGAGGGAAGAGTGGTGCACCAACGAAATTGCGTCCTCTCGTTCCCTCTCTCTTGGCTCTGCCTGTCTGTGCTCTCCCCTCTTGACAGTGTCTCTCGCCTCCAAGAGACTCTCTGTGCGTGTTTGGTGCCTGTCTCTGGCTCGGCCTCCTTGTTTGCCGGTGTCTCTCGTCCTTTCTCTATCGTGCTCTCTTCATGTACTGTTGTCTCTCGCCGTGAGTGCTGGTCAGCGCAAGCTGTTGTGCGAGAGTGGGGAGGGATGGGATGGAGGAACGAGTAAGTGTGTTATTTGTTCGGGAAACCAGTTGACCACAAGCTATTGTGGGGAGGAAGGAGAAAGAGCTCAGGGACATTCTTTTTGGGTCGGGAAACGAGTTGTCTACTCCCTTCATTCACTCGTTTCTGTTCAAATGCTAGGTAGTACAAGCTGCTGTAATGAGAATCGGCATCCATCTCTCCTAATTGGACATACTCTTGTCTCTCTGACTTGTGAGATATCATAGCGAAATGAGAGGCGAGCGTCCGGTGCAGTGGAGAAGAAACACGAGACAAAAAAAGCCCAACGAGAACTTGTGGTCAATCTGATATTTTTTTACAATCTGAATCGCCCAAGGAATTGAGGAAATAATCAGCTCGAAACGCGTTATGCACTTTCTGAAGCATATTTGAACTTCGAACAATTACAAGTTTCCTGTGCCAGCCTTTCTTGCTTCGTCATCGTCTCATACTGGCTTGTGCTACCTACTACTGGCCCAGCGAACAGAGATTTTGTCAACAGAACATAATGGAAAACAACAGTTGACAAGAGAAGGGTACGGGATGGAATCTCACTGCCTCCCAATCCTACATAAGCTTGTCCGCACATTTCTTTTACCAAAGACTTAATTGTATAATAAAGAAGAAGAGAATAAAAAAGTATTGTGTGTTCTACTCGGATTGACTAGCCTTTCTGTCAAGACTTGTCAGGATGAAGAGACTCTAACATCATGACAACTTACAAGCTTACTACTTCCCAATCTGTGAGTTTAGCAATCGATCCACCAACGCGTCCCCTGTTGATTGCAACGCGTCCTTCCCCCTCTCTAGTCGGGTGCCTCCACCACTCTTTCTCATCCCTCCCCCCTGGCCGCTCTCCTCCTCTCCCCTATCTCTCATCCTCCTCTCCATCTCTCGCCTCTCTATCTCCCGCGCGTTCTAACACGCGTTAAACGCTCTCGCCCGTCTCTAAGTGACACGTTGCGCGGCGTTAGTTGTCCGGTTGACCTACCGAATAAATCGCGAGAGTAAGCTGCTTGGCTTTCTTAGGTGCTAGGCCGGATGAGAACTTTGGTGGAGCGAGTATCAATTGTTATGTAAGAGAGCATATTGCGAAATAGTTGTCATCCGACCTAGTGTCGCTTTCTTAATACTGTGTTTAACACCAATTACGGAACGGTTTTATAGCTGATTGTTTATTGCAAATTTCTCTGTAATCATTGACATCAGAGACTCCTCAGGAAATATTCAATTTGCAGCAGATTCAATTCTATTTTTTATAAATTTTTCTATTTTTCTATTCTATTTATATTCTATTTCTATTTTTCTATTTTTTTATTTTTTTCAATTCTATTTTTTTGTTAGTAAATTAATTAATAAATTATTAATATTATTATTATCAAGCTATTGATCAGTCATGGCCCCGCCCACTTCTATCGCCTGGAAGTACTTCACCATTCTCGAGTATGATAAGACCGCGGCCGAGTGCCATCTGTGCCGCAAATTCATTCGAATCGTAAAGTGAGTTTTCTTTCTCAGAATTTCTTTGAACGGCACTAAACTGTGGAAGGCGAGATACAACTGTTGTATCAGAGATTGCGAAAACGTTCTCATCCGACCTAGTACCCTTTGAATTTATGCAATTGGGCAAGCGTGAACTGATTTTTTAAAATATTTTTTTTAAATAATTAAATAATCAGGAACACCTCACCAATGATTGCTCATCTTCGCTGCAAGCACCCGGAGGTTCTAATGGAAAGGAAAAGTGCGGATACGGAGATGTTCATATCGGAAATGGCCGATATGTCCACGCAAACTTGTCCGGAGGTAAAGTGCATAACTTTCTATAGCGCTGTTTCACTTGAAACTCCTTAAGCTGCATAATCTTGTTTTGCAGGATTTTCCCGACCCCATCAAAGTTGAGATCAAGGAAGAAGAGAGTGGGGAAATGCCGGAGTACGACATGAATAGTCGGGTCCGGGAAATGATCGCGCAACGATTGGATGATGCCGTGGAGCAAATGAAGACGAGGTGTGATTATGATGAAGTCATGAAATTTACAAAATTCGTTGTTTTGGTTTGTAATGAAGTTTTCAAGGCACTGATCGTGTCTGATTGTGCAATGCACTAACGAATTGTTGGTGAAACATATCTAACCTACGAAGTGCGGCCTTTGCTTGTTTCAATACTTTATTAATCACCTGTTATCGATGGATATGACAATGGGTAGTGACCAAATATCCCCACCCTTTCAGCGCAGCTACCGAAAAGTATCCCCAACTCGTTCGGTTACTGGTCGAATCGTGCCTCTGGCTCATTCGCGATTGGCCCGGACAAAAGGTTTGATCTTTGATCTCTATATTATTCAATATTTTTTCTAGGTCGACGATGTTGAATCTGTGCGCGCCTCAAGAAAAGAGGTTGAAGGAAGGCTGAGGCATTTTCTACGAGTGAAACCTCCCAGGTATTAGTTTGCTGTTGTTAGATGATGTTGCTTTTGCACGACTACATCTTAGCTGACTTTTAAAAAATCGAAATAAATCAATCCGTAGAATCTTTCCAGATCTTCCGAAATGGACGGCCATATCTTGCTCATATCTGACGCAGTGCTCGCCATTAGTGAGCAATGGCCGGTGGATGGAAAGGTGAGCATCAATCGATAAAGTATCCGTAGGATCGATAAAGGGGGGCACGATTCTGGACCACACTCACAATTAGTGAACAATGGCCAAAGTTACTGCAATTATCCTGAAAATCGAAAAATTGATAATCAGGTTATTTCGGAATCTTTCCGTTCAGATTTACCGCATTTAGTAGTTCTTCAATATCGATAAATCAATCGATAATCAGGTTACAGTATCTTTCCGTTCAGGACCGGCCATCGCCCGCACCTTCACACCCTTCCACCCTTCCAATCAGCGCTCCTCAGCGAGTTATCTCAGTGCAGAAACGACCTCATTCAAGTGCCTCGCCCTTTGCATCGGCTCCAGTGAATGCCCTACCGCCCTCGCACATCAGGGTTTATGGAGCGCCAGGTACAATATACGCATCTTTTTCGAATTTAGTTGAGTTTCACGAGTTCTTCAAATTATGCATTGAGTCGTTTTCGTAATTTGTTCAACTATTGATTGTGAGACTGGATCACAAAAGTATACCCGAAGAAGTGATTAGGCCCTAGGGTTGCAAGTTCAATACCAATAGTATTGCATGCCCTTCCCTCCCTGACTCCGCCCCTGCAATACACTCGCAAGGGAGAGGGAGAGATTTGAAGAGGGTGCAATACTCTCGCACTCATGCAATAGTATTGCAAAACTGCAATACTCCCGCACCCTCTTCCTCTCTTGGAGGCGAGAGGAGGGGAGATGGGAAGGGGATGCAATACTATTGCAAGAGTGCGAGAGTATTGCACCCTCTTCCCATCTCTCCCTCTCCTTACGAGAGTATTGCAGGGGCGGAGTCAGGGAGGGAAAGGCATGCAATACTATTGATCTCGGTATTGAATCGACAGCCCTATTAGGCCCTTCGGTCAGAATTAGTCTTGAATAGTCATTGGCATAGCAGTGAGCTTCGTGAGCCTTGAACAACCTGTTCATTTTGTCTTACCGAAAAAAAGCGAATTGAAATATATTTCGTAGATTTTTCAAATGAAGCAGTTACTCGCATAGATAATTATATCCGCTTGGAGCATGGAAAAACATCTATGTAAATCAAGAGTTTGAAAACGAATAGTTGGCGATCTCATGCGGACACGATATCATTCGTTGCAGGAACCTCCTCACAGCAGCCCGCAGCCAAGATAACACGCATTGTCGCCACTCCACAGCAGGTACGGTGGGGGTCGGATACGGTAGCTTTAGGTACGGTACTTTTGTCGGATAGTTGGATACGGTAGGACCACGGTAGCCATTTCAGTTGGCCGCACACCAGTACACGGAATCGCCTCTCCAATTGGGAAAGGTCCTGCCGCAACGTACGATGCCGGTCAGTTTGCGATACTCTAGGCAGTGTCAGGCAAGTACCGTATTCCAGCAGCAGCATAGCACCGGTTCCCCGGCGCGACTATGGAGTTTCTTCACGAAAATGGTCGGCGAACGCGGCGAGCTGCTGGTAGGCGAATTCGGGCAGCTACTGGTTAGAGTTTTTTTGGTATCTAGATAGGTTGGGTTACGGTAGATTTCTGCGCCCGGTATTGAAGGTAATGGTAGCTTGCTGGTCACAGTTTGTGACTTGCCGTAGGACGGCATCCATGGAGTACGGCAATCAACTAGGGCTGCCCGGGTGAAGAATCCGCCTCTTTGTTTCTCGCCCCGATAAGAGAAACGAGTACGAGGAATGAAGAGAGACGGATTCTTCTTCAGTCTGACAGCCCTATAATCATCGCATATTTTTCTGTCAAAATGAGTTTACCCAATCTGACGAAAAGTTCATTAAAAAATGACACAATTGCTCAAAAAAGATGAACATTGCCAGGATGGCAAAAAAAAAAGTTCGACGCTGACTTATATTCATCCATTATCACTGCAGACAAGATGTACGCTGTGTCGAAATATTGTGCCCCGACAGAACCATAGAACGACCGCAATGAAGAATCATCTCAAGTAAGTCTATTCGGTTGTCTTTGATCTTTGATCTTTCCATAAAATCAATAAATCGTAAATCATTCAGAGCCTGCCACCCACGCGAGTACGCTACACTCGACAGGGAGAGCTCGATAACCGTTGAGGTAGGCGAAGTTTATCGGAGGAATACTTCACTGCGTAATAATGATTTTGCAACAAGAACCCATCTACAATTGTTCTGTCTAGCCGACTCAATCATATAAATATTCGATGAAACCGAGCAGCACAAGAATGAGCAAATCCAACATTTCCAATTCGTGAGAAAAATGCTCAATGTTCAATTTTACTTGATCTGAAGCATGTTTTTCCAGCCTTCCCACGCCTCTCCACAATTCGTATCGAAGAAGATGCCGCAAACTAAAGTCGTGCCCACTGAGCAGCGTAAGTTTGTTATCCTCTTGCTCTTATCATTAGCTTTGTGCTTCCCAGGAGAAATTTTTATTTGGATTTTTTGTATATTGAACTAATGATGATTTGCGATTGAAATTGGGCTCCATTTATTTCCTACGAGTCCCTTGTGAAACATAACCAATTCACTTGAAAAGTACAAATTGTTCAGCCTCACAATCCACGTCTGCCGCGCCACATCAAGATGGAACGACGATTTCGATGTCCGATGATGAGAGGTAATCGATAATATAAAAGATACTGTAGATCAGTTATCGATCGATAACATTCGTGTTACGGTACGTAAATTATCGATTGACATTCAGCTACTCGCCACTCTTCAAAGAGGAAGAGATCGAGGAGGAGGAAGTTGACTTTGAGGAGGTTTGATCCTTGATCTTTGGTCTTTTGGTTACGGTAAATATCGATTAATTTCCAGGAAATGGAAAAGTTCAAAGCTGCTACGGGTATTGAAAGAGAGCCAGAGCCTGAGATTTCTGAAGCCGCGGAATTCACGCCTATGGTACGATTCTCGTAGATCACGGTGGATCTGAAAGGTGGATGATCGCGGACTGATTTTATTATTTTTTCAGAAGAGGTCTTCAAGCAGCGCCATCTGGACCCACTTCACGGAGGTGAGAATGAGTTCGAATTGTGATTACGGTAGTCAGTGGATACTGTAGCCGGTCACATCTTCGAATCGCCAAATGACTTGGTGGACAGTTTTCACATGTCGATGTTTGGACCACGCATTGATTGATTGAGTTTCACGTTTTTTTAATAGGACAAATATTTTCAATAATATCGATATCGTTCAATTTCTATGGCTAGATGGATAGGTGTCTTGACCGCTGGCTAATCATGGTCTAAAAAAGCTAGCCGCCAGCGCTGGACAGGTATGGCTAGATGCGTGTAAAATGTGACTTTTCAGCAATATTTGAATGGGGAGCAGTACGAATTTGTAGAAATAGAAATGGTAGATTGCAGAATTTTGAGTACGGTAGTTCGGGGATACTGTAGCAGGTCGTTTCTTCCACTCGCCAAATGAGTTTTCAGAAGTACGTCAACGGCGAGCAGTACGGGACGTGTGCGCTGTGCGGGTGGAGCCGACGGATGTACAATCATGGCACGAACGCGATGTGGACGCATCTGAAGTGAGTACGGTAGATGGGTTACGGTAGTTGGGAGTACGGTAGTGCACGGAGTACTGCGAGTGGCGATCTACGGGGGTCTTGTGCACTCATGACTTTCCAAATCAAACGTTAATTTGTCCACATTTAGTGAAAGGGACGCAATTAGTAAACTCCAGAGTGAGCGAGTGATGAGAAGCGGCTCAGAGAACAGTGAGAGAACAAGCGAAAATTAGAGAGTTTGACGATGGTACGGTAGCCCAGATCATCAACTGATTCCATTTTCAGCCGTACCCACCCTGTGGAATACTACGCTCTGAAGCCGAACGAGTACCATCCCGCAGTGCACGGGCAGTACGTGTCCTTTCCGGTGCCAGGCAGCCGGACCCCGGTCCTGGTGGTACCAGGCTCGGTTCCTGTACCAGCCGGGTCGGCACCGCCCCCGAGACCGGTGGAGGCGGGAGAGGAGTTGGTGAAGGAGGAATGGGATATGTAATATCGATTTTCAAAATAGGAATCATGCACTATTTATCTTTGTTGTTGATGGATGCGAGGTGATTTGTATGGATAAAATATTGTATTTGTTCATTTCTCCGAGCACAGCTTCAAATATCGGAACACAAAAGCAATCTACATTTCATGCAGTCGGTGAAGCACATTTGAACATGTTGAATACGAATATCGCACGAATAAAGTTAATTACAAATTAGATACAACTCGTATGATTAGGTTGTGAGTGATATAGAATGAGGTGGAGTGCAAAAATAAGTATTATTCAATCATTTTTGTCAGAATCGGAATTTGTCCTTCACGCATCCGCCTTTCTCTCCGTGGTGTGCTTGGTGGTGTAGTGACCGTGGAAGCCGAACGGGATGCGGTCCGTGGGGATGATGTACCTGGAATTCAATGCAATATTATTCATACTTTAGTTGCGCCGATTTGTGGAGCATAAATTGAGGAAGACGTAAATTATTGAAAATATGCAAAGCGTGAAACGTAACTGAATCTTTGTAGCGTATCTTAATGCTGTTCGCAAATCTTAGTCAAAACTGATAGATCAATGATTGTCAAACGAAAGGTCGAAGATGGCCAAACAAAACTCCAAATACCAAAGATCATCGAGTGAAAGATCAAAGATCACGAACCTGGCAACCTCTCCGAGGTCCGTCGCTCTCAGTATGACGACATATGGGTTCGTTCCGTCCAGAGTCATCACGGGCACGGTAAGCACTCATGAAAATGTTCAATAATCTAGAGATTTAATAAATCTTAATATTCCGAACTTCATCTTTATTCTTCTTTCGAAAACTTCATCACGAAAAGTTTCATCTTTATTTTACAGCCGTCATGACCCTCAGGTAGATAAGGTTTTACAGCCGTCAGGTAAGGTCGGCTAGATACGGTATTATCGATAAGAAAATGCCAATAGACCCAGTGTAAAGTGGTTTCGATTTCAATTTCAATCCATAAAAAAATTGAAAATCGTTAATCCGCCATTGTCCTTTCCCTCCTTCACTCTTTTCACATTAATCCCCCTCATTTCCCTGTTTCACTCGATTGAAATCGCCTCATTTCCCTCTCATTCCTGCCTATAAAACCCCCTCTCCTCGGTCTCCTCCTCACACCAAGTCGTCGACATGGCCCAGTCCGTTCCTCCCGGAGATATCGCCACCCAGCCCGGCACCAAGATCGTCTTCAATGCCCCCTACGAAGACAAGCACACCTACCACATCAAGGTACGATATCCCCCCCAATTTCTGCTAGGATCCTACCGTACCCTCATTTCCAACCCCCGATATCCTACAGTATCCTTTGGTTTTCAGGTGACCAACTCGTCCGCTCGCCGCATTGGATGGGCATTCAAGACCACCAACATGAAGAGACTCGGCGTCGACCCCGCCGCTGGTGTGCTCGACCCCAAGGAGAACGCCCTTATCGCCGTCTCGTGCGATGCCTTCGCCTACGGACAGGAGGTACGGTTTAGCCCTTGTCCCGACCCTGAACCCATCCTACGTATCGTAGTCTACCCCCAGTCCCCGCCATCATACCGTATCATGTATACAGTACTAATCTGTGCTCTTGCAGGACACCAACAACGACCGTGTCACCATCGAGTGGACCAACACCCCCGACGGTGCCGCCAAGCAGTTCCGCCGCGAATGGTTCCAGGGTGACGGCATGGTTCGCAGAAAGAACCTCCCCATCGAGTACAACCCTTGAATAAAGGTGGTTGATGCTCTCTAGCTGTCATGGCACTCGCATCTGAATCATACTGTACCTAGACAGCCAAGGGTACTTCACAGGGCACACATGGGTGGAAGCTACAGTATTGTCAACTTTGCCTGGTTTCGGCGACCTTCTTGTTGTTTCTTCTCCGTGTGTCACAGAAACGTATCTTCTAACCATCATCCTTCTTTCCCTCGGGATCCACAACGATTATCGGTACTCTTATCACCCTTTTTTTGAAAATCTAAAATCTTCCGACCCATAACATAACATGTGTTAGGAGCCTCCCCCCTTTGGATACTAGGAGCGATTCAGCTTTGGGGGGAACCTTACCATCATCCTCCTTCTTTCCGTCTGGATCAGCCACGAAGATCGGCTCTCCCGTCAGTTGCTTGTCATTGTCCACCGTCCAGATCAACGTCTTCTTGTCATCACAGTCGATCTTCACGATCTGAAGAGGGTGGATCATCTATCTGACCTGTCGAACTCATAAAGCCACCGTACGCTCTCTAATGTATTTTTTCCTAATTGTTAGAACAGCAGCATATCAATCAGCATGTAATATGTATCAAATAGTAACAAGTGTATGTTCAATTGATGTTCACGACCCGAAGAGGGCGTCTATCTGACTCTACGAACTCCATGGAGTATTGTGTCTACAGCTTGGTCTGCTGATGCCGTCCTATACAGAGATGCAGTGCCCTAGTGGTTCGATCATTTTCTACTCTCTGTACAGTCCAACCAATAATCGATACTACCGTACCCCATTCTTCGCCTTGGGATCGCCTCTGAGTACGGTAGTACCGTAGACGAATCGATACTTCTTCGTGTTGTACGCATCGTAGTTGTAGCGAGGAAACTCGACGGCTGAAGAGTACGGTAGATAATCGATAATTGATTACGGTAAGTCAGTCATGTATACGGTAGGTCATCAAATCGATAATCAATACAGTGTCCGCACTTGCTCATGATCACATTATGGTCTGATCGTTAAGGTGATTACGATAGGCCAGTCAATCAATCGATACTACAGTATCCCACTTACAGTACTCGCTCAGTCGATCGTCAGTCAGCCACAAACTCCCGTCCTCACGAAGCTCCGCCCGGCAGCCACCGGCCCATGGGAGGGACTGAAAGTTCAAAGATCAGAGATTAAAGATCAAAGATCAAATACCAACCTTGAGCAGGTTCTCGCCGACCGCCGCGCCCTCGGGTACGGTAAGCGGCACGATCATACGGCAGAAGTACGGTGTGAAGTCTTCGTCCTGAGAGTATCGATTATACTGCCGAACTGTATTGCTACGGTATACATAATCGTTTACCACCTTTTCAACCAGTTTTAACGTAAAAAAATATAAATTTCTTTGGAACAACCCAATAGCTGGTTGCTGATAACTACTACTGAACGCTATTCTACAGCTACAGTAGATCATTTTGCTTATTTAGCAATATCGATTGATTCATCTACAGTAATCAATGACTACCGTACCTTGTCGTTGAAGAATTCGGGCTTGCGCATGTTCTCCAGGAGAAGAGCGTCGAGATTCTGTGCCCGCTTGTACCTGGGAAAGGATCAGAGATCAAAGATCAAATATCATAGATCATAAGTTTAGAATTATAGTTATTGAACACTAAAAGCAATTGAAGTCAATTGATTTGGGAGAGTGTAAATGCCCACTGTGAAACTCATTTCGAACAAGACATAATTGAAGTGGGATAACAAACGAAGTAAGTGAACAACCCAGATGAAAGATCAAAGATCAAACTCACTTTGCATAGTCCATCACGAGATATCCGTCGCGCTCGAACGAATTCGCGTGATGGAACGTGAAGAACGGCTCGGATTTCATCTGAAAAGTCAGTCGTCGATTAGTTTTCCCGCTCGATACCGTACTCTTCATCTACCGTAACCCAGTAAATCAAGATTCTGAATATCAGTGCCTACCCTTAATCCATGTGAAGTATCAGAAAAAAACCGCACGATAGGTTACCGAACCATGGGATTGCGTGTGAAAAGTCAATCGTCGATACAATACCGTACCCTACCGTACCTTCACTGGCAGCTTCAATCCCGTTCTCCTATCGACGATCATCACTGTCGTGTCGACGCCCTCCTTCCATTCCATCGTACTCTGGTACGAGCGCATCCGGAAGAGCTGACTGGAAATGGGGTACGGTAGGTTTATTGATTGGTTGGGAGGTATGGCAGACTAGAATATTGAACGATTGGGGTACTGTATGAACGATTCATGATTAGATTGGGGCTGACTGCACAAGGTACTCTAAGAGGGACTACAAACGGAGGGGCCCACCGGTGTCGCATGCATGTCGGCTAAGTTTGGGGCATACTGGAGACCGTTACGGTAGGAGATCTCTATTGATTGGCTAGATACAGTAACCATAACTACCGTAATCTCACTTCATCATCATTGACAGCATGTTGAATCGTAGCGGGGACTCCATGAGAATGAAGTAGTTCTCGCTCATTCCGAACGAGTGGTAGTACGCGGGACCTGGAATTAACCTTAGCCTTGACCTTAATTGACCTTAAAGAGAGTCTGCAGCCAAATATTTTTTTAGCTTTTTCTCACCAGCGATTTTTGACAAGATAGAGCTCAAAATTCTAAGAATTTTGAAAAAAACCGCATATTTTTGCGATTTTTTTGAAGGCAGGTACGATTTATGGTGTATTGAGGGTTACTGTCGCTCTCGCCACCCAAGATTTTCTGTCTTTTCCTAAATTTTTGTTAAAATTAACTGTTCTGAGTAGAAAATCGGAAGGCTGACCTGATTTTGACTGTCAACTGATAAAAAAATTACAATTTTCATTAAAAAATTACGCTGGTCTTAGCGTTTGAAAAGTGAAATTAGGAAACAACAGACACACCACGGTGGCAGGAGCTACAGTACCTTGAAACTTTGAAAAATCATATCTGCCTTCAAAAAAATCGCAAAAATATGCGGTTTTTTTCAAAATTCTTAGAAAAGAAAGCTCTTTAATATGAAAAACACTTCATTTTGACTGCCGACTCCCTTTAACCACGGTAGTAGCGGGCAGCTATGAATTAAGTCAGTTATCGATCAATTCCCTACCCTACCGTAATCTCACCTTCGGGAGCGTGATCCACAGAGGCGACGAGACTGGCGTCGAAGGGCGCGGCTCCGGAAGGAACGACTGGACAATTATTGATTTTATTTTATTTTTAGAAGGAATACGAAGCCGACGATCGAATTGGAAACAGAACTAGCCTAATTATCCAAGCCGTGAAACGTATCTGGCACAGCCAAGCAAAAATGACGCTCGAAGGTTAGAATTTTAACCGCGCTATTGCAAGATCAGTCAGTGAAGCGAGAGTTTGTGTGTAATGAAGAGAGACAGATACTCATCGTCTCTTCATTTCGCACGCTCTCTCGCTGGTCAGAGGGGCGAGATAGTAGGGATGTCTATGCGGAATTCATTCCGCATTTCCGCATTATTTCCATATTCATTTCTCATTCCGCATTGTGAGTGAATTGGTTCTCTCTCAATGCGGAATTTCGCAATGATTGCGGAATTCCGCATTCTCGAATGACACGTTTCACTAATAGAACACAATGAAACATATTCATTCTAATCAGTCAGAGAAGCGAGATAGTGTGTGAAACGAAGAGAGTCAGCCACTGACCCTCCTTCTTCGGCGCCATCTTCACGATCACGTACTGTGTCTGCTTGCCGAACCGCGAACCCATATTGTAGACGTTGCCCTCCCTGGATAGAGTCAGTTTGCGATTGATCAGCTACCGTATTTCATATTTCGAATGCCAGAACTAACGATTTACTACTGTAATCTCTAATATTATACACACTAATCTGAAGACGGTTGCCTTACTTTTAGATGACAGTCAGTTCATCGATCGGTATCATATTTCCGGAGGCTCAAGTATCATTATCGATTGACTATCAGCTACCGTATCCTATCTACAGTACCTACAGTATCTATTATCTACAGTACCCCTACCGTATACCTGTCATAATGACAGTGCGCGGTGGCGGTGTGCACGGCAAACAGCTCCTTCGAGCAGTGGATCTGCAATTTGCCGGTTACGGTTTGCCTATTTCCCGGCTTCTCCTATTTCCCGGTTGCTTGCAATTCCCGGTTCCCTATATTTCCCGGATCCATAAATCCCGGTCCTACCGTATCGCCGACGTCCAGGTTCTCCGTGGAGATGGGCACCATCTTGGGCACCTCGGTCATGGCGTAGACCGAGTCGCCGAGCTCCTGCGATTGTTTGGATTGTTTGGATTTTCGGCTGTTCGGGAATAACTTGAGGAATAAAAAGCAGTAAAGATGTTAAACACCAAGATAGGGTCGGCGACGTGTGCTACTCGCAGAATGTGTAATCTCTGCGTTTTGGAGCGTTTATTTTGTTTTTGAGCATCGAGAAGAAGGTTGATCAATGTCTGACAGCGTCTTTGGCCGCGTATTGGCCGCGTGGTGAAACATAGCTCAAAGTGAACTGCGATATTCCACATCTACAGCATCTTGGAGTGGGAGAGACCAAAATATTCTAAGGTATCATAACTAAGGATGAATTGAGCATAATCTATGCAGATGGAGATCCTGGAATATTAGTGTAACTTTGCAAATTTGAGATTTCAAATAAAATATGTTTCACGTTGCGCAGAAAAAGGCAGGGACGAGATGGCAAGTAATGTTTTCGTCTTGTCTCAGTGAAACATATTTTATCATGCAACATCAACTAATCTGGAGGATTGTGCCACAACCTGTTGCATTGTACAGATCAAAGACCAAGTATCAAAGACCAAAGGTCTAAGTTCAAAGATCAGCCAACCTGGAACGCGACGGAGACGTTGTCGGTGATCTCCGTCGGCTGGAACCACGAGGCGAGTCTGAGAGTTTACGGTTGCGGTTTTCCTGATCGCCGGTCCTGCCTAGCCCGGGTCTACTCTGATTTATCCCAGCCAATCGCTGAAGACTACAAATCGAAACTTTGAAGCGTGTTCCGAGCGGTGAAACATAACCCAACCGAAAAAGACCTTTGAAAAAAAGCACTGAGAAGAAACTCCACGAAAAAAAAAGAAAGCAAATGAAAAGATCTCCCGATTTTCCTAATAGGTTTCCGGTTCTGTTTCTGTATTCTTTTGTGCACAAATTTTCCTCCAGAAAATGGTTCTACGGTTTTTCTATTCACCGGTTTTGATAATTACGATCCCATCAGGAATTATCAGCCGGAAATTATCCACCAATTCACCTCTGGAAGAGGGTCATGCACGGGTCGGGGAAGGCCTTGGTACCGAATGCGCCGATCACGATACGGTCCGCCTGAAATTTAAAAAAAAATTTACCAGTTCGCTGCCCCAAAGATCAAAGATCACCGACCTTCTTGTTCTTCAGATAGGTAGTGGTCTCGATCGCGCGAGCCGAGTAGAACATCTGAATTCAGAATCGTAATTTTTTCTGGTATTGAGAATTATTCATCGCTTTCTTTATTTGTATCTCCAAGCCGATCTACTTCGTTTTCGATCACTTCGAACGAAAGACGATGAATGATGTCTCTTATTTTTGCCCTATCAAACGGGTTAGCAATCTTTCGTTGACAGTTTTCGCATTTCGATGTTTGGATCGATAAGTTTCACTGATTTTATAAGATCTAGGAAAGACAATTCTTCTCAGTATCACATCGAAATCGAATTCCGAAAAATAGAAAATCCTCACCTTGCCCTATCTAACCGAGTATCGTTGCACAAAAACATAACCATTGTCTTATTCTACACACTCAAGCGCTCTTCACATTTGAGATCAAATATTTATTTTTCGAATTCTAAAATATGTCACATAGGCACCACAACTGCTATTTTTTCTACATACTCGATCGTAGTTGCGATAGCGACAAGATGAGACGGCAAATCGTGTTTAGGTTTCTAAATTAACTCACCTTTCCCTCCCTGAACGCGTATCGCTGAACAAAGGCATCCCCGTCGAACCAGTGATTGTACTCGGTGTCGCCCCACGAGAAGATTCCTGAAGGAAAAATGAGCTTAATCTGCTTTACTCTCTCAAATACAGTGCTATTACGCCCTGTCTAAAATTCTAATCGAACAAATGAAACGCGTGAATTCGAGACAATCGATCAATTGAAGGGGTTCGCCTACCCGGCCCATTTCTCAGCATCGTACCCTTGAGGTAGGCGGGGATTGGCGAGCCTGGAAGTGATTGTTGATCTTTGATCTCTAATCTTCAGTCAGTTACCTTCATGCCGGCACTCCTTCTCCTCGATAACGTCCTCGAAATTCTTCAACAGCGATCCGAGTTCGGGCATTTCTGCATAGATTATCGAAAAGGATGGAAAGAGAAAGGAAAGAGAGCAAACGGTCGAAAGAACGAAAAAAATTCAGAAAAATAGATAGTTCTAGGGGCTTGGAATGCGTAGAAAAGTGGCCAGTGTGTTTTTTTTTGAAATTCGGGCCGCCCTCTCTTCATTCTTCACGCTCGCCCGCTTTAGTGGCTAGAGAGCGTGAAGAATGAAGATGTTGTGGCTCATATTTGGAGCTCAAGGTCAGTATGGGCAGTAGTAGAGAGACGCTGTCAACAATGAGCTGAATGGGCGCAAACGCGCAATAGGAAGAGATGGGAAAGGGACGGGAGGGTGGTCGAGTTGATCGAGTGAGGAAGTGAGACTGCAATGGTGCGTCCTCTCTACTCTCTCGATGATCATACGAAACGAGGAAACGTGGGAAAAAGAAGAGGATACGAGGAGAAAGTGAAGGGTAAACATCGCGATAGGTAACTCTACTCACTTGTCAATAAAAGAAGTGGTTCAGTGCTCTCGAAAGCTTTGAACGTCTTTTTTTAACACGAAAATTGTCAATGATGCAATTTAGCGAGACACACGTTGCTCACTCGAGAATACCCGAATAACAGTGAATAGGCCAAAAATGCTTGGTGTCAAAGGAGCAATCATGAGACACTGATCACTCTATCAGCGGACACCTAAATACTGCCGTCGCGATAAGATTTCTGATCCGGAGTGATTGCGAAATTCTCTCATAAGGGATCGAAGTAACAGAGAGATCACCGGCGATTGAGAAATAGAGGACGAAATTATTGCGTGAACCACGCATACTCAACGTGATCAAGGTGAGAAGGGGGAACTGGGGAGGTTACATGTGCTCTCGAAAAGCAATGAACCCTCGCGTCTGGGGTCATGAAGAGATAATGCCTCGTGGTGAGAGGGGGAGGGGTAGAAACAAAAGCAAAGGTGTGTGCGAAAAGGTGTACCTCAGGCAAGGAAAGGCACATTTTGGTAGAGAATGGAGATCGAGTGAGCACTGTTGACCCGCTTGGCGCAAGTAAGAATTTGATGCACAAAAGAAATGTTGTACATGTGACAGTGATCTTTGGAGCACTAATCGCACCAAAACTGGAGAATAGTAAGGAAAGGCACCTTTTGGTAGAGAATGGAGATCGCGTGAGCACTGTTGACCCGGTTGGCTCGAACAAGAAATTGTGCACATTGGATGCACAACAGTTGTGTTTGCGTGTAAAATTGTTCTTAGAAGCACTCCCTGGAGAATGGAGACATTGTAAACGACTGAGCTGCAGTATTTCTTTTATCAACGAGGAACAGGCACAATAAATATTATTAATATTATTATTAAATCCTAGAATTCGTATTATTCTAAGCAAAAATAGGAAAAAAGGATATTGATAATTGCAAAATGGGATAGGGAAAGGATAGAGAAAACAAAAAAAATAATCATATTGGGCTTCAGAACGAGATTCCATACCAAACGGCATTGGAAATCTTGTGCTGAGTCATTTTCAGATTCTCAGTGAAGCCGCGATTCATGTTCTCGATTATGACATCCTGAAAAATACATTTATTCGTCATTCTTCACAAAAATTTAGAAATTTCTTCATTATTTAACCCCTATTTGTGAATTATGGTTTACAGAATTGCTACATAGACTGTGAAAGTGAGTGATTGCTTGTAAGAGTGTAAGACCTACGCAGACTTGCTCCTCCTCCCTCTTCTTCTTCTCCTCCAACAATCGCTCCAACGTCTTCTCAAAGGCATCGAGACGATCGTAGTCGAGGGCAGGCGATGCTTCTTCGAAGTCCGAGAGACCATCTTCAGTTGGCGCTGAGTCAGAAAAGAAGCCGTAGTTCTGAAATCGTTACAATGCTATTGTGAAAAGGCTGCGGCCGTGAAAAAATGATGAAGTGAACACCGGGTATGTTTCATCAAAGGATCAAGATTGGAGGGAATTTTAGAGGAATGATAAACGGAGGAAACCTAGTCATCGACTGAAAAAAAACTGCAAACCTGGGAATCAAATTCGGAAACGGACGAATCGGAAGGCGAATCGAACCCAGACGAAACAGGACGGATCTCAGCAGCAGATGAGGTCAATGCGAGGATCTCCTGAAAATTAATCAAATTTAAATTGAGAAAAAAGAGAAATAATGGTTACCTGAGCGTAGGAGTCGAAATCGTCTTCATCGGTTGACTGGTTTTCGAATGTCTTCTTTTCTACTTCTTCGATCTTCTTCTTCGAATCGACGGCACAACTTGAGGCGATCGGGATTTTGGCCGGAGCTGTTCCATCTGAAGCAGAATTATTCAAAAATGTGAAATTATATATTTCAATTTTAATGTAAATAATATAATGAATAAACTGACCAGATATGATCGAGTGGTGGCTCGTCCGGCGATCCTTCTTCTTCTCCAGCACTACCTTCTGCGTACCAGCTTTCACCGCTCGTGGTCGAATCTGGAACTGATTCGTGATGATATTGCTATTAGTATTGAAAAAAAAACTAAAGGATTTCATGAATTTGAAACCAATGCGTTACCTCTTGCTTGTTGCAGTAAACTGGCGGCGGTTGATTGCAGATTAGAGATTTCTTCTCTATAACCGCTCTCAAAACAGCATCGCGAAACTGAAAAACAATCGAAGATTTGCAGCGGTATTCACTTCATTTTTAGCGTTCTATATTCAAAAAATGGCCCGCAGATCCTCTCTTCATTCCTCAAACTCTCACAGAAATAAGAATGATTACAAATTGCGGAATGAAGAGAGAGATTCTTCATCCCGATAGCTTTCATGCAAGGATACAAATGAAAGTGTATCAACAACTAAGTCCTATTGTGCCTTACCTCTTGTTTCGGGCAAACTGCAGCTTTGATCACTACTCTCGAGGGCGCAGGCTTCTGTTCTTGTGCGAAGATCGATGTCGGAGTGGCCTGAGAAGGAAATGTTTCCGTTTTTTAAGTGCTTTTTAAATCGTCTCTTCATTTCACGCACTCTCTCACCAGTCAGAGAGGCGAGATAGTGTGTGAAATGAAGATACTATTGCCCGTATTTCGAACTCTACTGCAACAATGAACTCACGAAAATGATGCGACCGATGACGTCGAGAATCTGACGGAACCGAGTCACCTGCGAGCTCAGACGATCCAACTGAAAAATGGTATTTTAGGTTAAGTTCTGGTAGCCTATAACGTTCAGTGACATCAAAAAGGGTGGCTCTGAAAATTTCGTGGTTAGCTCACCTTTTCGAGTTCCTTCTTCTCAACCTTGGTCTTCTTGCTGGTTGCTATCTTGCCCTCGATATCCCGGCAGATATCACCAAAGTGCGCTTGGCAGTAGAAGTGAAAGCGCATTTCGTAGGGACGCTCGTCCTCCCACTGCTGTCGAGGCTTGAAGCATCCCTTGTTTGAAGGGGACAGCTTGCTGAAAAAATATACTTCAAAACAACTATGGACATTGGCTTTGAACTTTTGGACTGCATTGACAAGGTTTGACACGGGCTTTGGACAATAATTGAAAACAGTTTTGGATTATTGTATTTTGTTTTATGCTAATAAATAATGGATAATATTTGAGAATTGGAAATAAACTCACAAATCCGGCAGGTACGTCTTGATTCTAGCAAACAGCCTCTCTACGGGATAAAGTTGATCGAAGATGGCACTGATCTCCTGGCGAACGGATTCCCAATCGGGCAAGGGGGCGTCCGGATTGCTGAAGAAGAATATTTATTATGATTTAAATTACTCATAATTTATGTAATGAACAATCTATCTTACCTAAAATTCTAGTAATCTTATAGGAATTAAAAATTGCTGTGAATTTGCTAAATGATGGCAAAAAAGATCTGATAAGCGAGCTGAAATCTACGCAACAGAACGCAGTGAGAAAAATGAGTAGCAAATAGAAAAATCATTATTTAGAAAGTAGATAAATAATACTTCATGATAAGAAAAGACTTACCGGATCAATTGATCGAAGGTCGGGCATTTCCGGAAGAGAGGAGGCTGAGGGCCGATGATGGAGGGCAAGCAGAGTGAGTACATCATGATGAGAAGACGGTGTTGGCTCTGATCGAGATGAGAATTCGGGCTCAAGGTCGTCCTTAAATACCCTAAGACTGGCGGAATCCGAGCGCAGACTGGATGTGTCCCCTCTGGCTAGGCCGGATGGTGCAGGGAGGATTCCGATCCCTATTCGTTCCAGAGATGGTAGGTCGGACGGCTGGAAGCAAACTGAAAAGGACTGCCAGAGGGTGTTTATCTATTCAAAAAATATGAAAAATATTTTTCAATGCATTGCAGAACAAGAAATGAGTAACGGATCAACACAAATACGATCAGTGGGATATTTCTTTTCAACAATCATCAGCAAATTTTTATTATTCACCGTTAGACATTTTCAAAACCTCTTCAAAAGTCAAGGGTTTCAATTCATTCGTTCTCAGTCTCATCCGACGTACTAGATCATTGGTGTATAGTCTGGACAGTATGCATCATTGTCGACTTCTCTAGTATTATCCATTCATTCCGTACTAATCATCTCGTTTTTTTCTTCGTTCATCATTTTGTTCACTTTACTTTTCTGAACTCAGTGCGACTCTATGATACTTGCGTCCAGGCTCTATCGATTAATTTTGTTTAAAACAATTATCTCTGTTGAATAGTTTTAGCCATACGATTATCATTCACAGCGTATTATCCCATTTCTGCTGAGCATGAATTAATTTCGAATCTTAGTCAGAGCCAAATCAGAATTTGTCGAAAGCATTGGGTTCAATAGTGACGTCGATAATCCATGCTTCTCAAAACATCGCTATTTATGATTCTAGATTCTACCAAATGTCGAATGACTCATCAAGCTAGACCAGAAAATTTCCTGATACAATTCATTGTAGTTTCATTCTATCACCTATTTTTTCGTCTGATTTTCGCGATGAGATTCAATCACGATATTAATCATGCAATGTTGTCGAACGTAGTGTAAAGGGCAAATTTCAGATTTCGCTCAGATTCTCAACATCCCCCAAACGGAATAGATTACTGACCTCAGATCAGCATTCACAATGTTTTATGTATTCACAAAATCACCCCGACCCGTAGCTCGTCCAGAGATCACTCCCTCATCCTCTCACTCCTCCCCTAGAATTCTTACTCTCTTACTTTCAGATCGAGAATCCGTCTCGTCTTCCACAGGCTCTTTCGTTTCTCTGGATTGTGAGAGAGATCGCCTATCACTTACTCTCGGAATTCCCCCTAATGCAACTGTCGATGTTATGATGTGTTTTGACCACGTTTCGATACGTTTCATCGACCAAAGTGCAATAGTTTTCACGCAACAATGATCAGGCACAATGAGACCCGCGTGACTTCCCGTGTCTAGTCAACGCAGATGACTACATTGCGCACGAGATCGTGAAGAGAAGAGTATCGTTTTCATCCTGAAACCCTGTTTGATAGGCGTTCCTTTTCATGCTATCTAGTTTGTGTGTTGCATTACTCCCAGTCATCACGCAATTTCTCCTATTTTTTCAGACAAAAAAATGAGAGGCAGCGCCGGCTCGGTTGCTGTGCTGTATGTGGTGAGATTTTGTTCCATTTTCAAAGACCAGGAATTAGATAAAGATCAAAGATCACGCCTTCAGATCTCAATCACAGGCATTATCTCGAACGCGCTGGCTGCGCTTACAGTGTATCATACGCGAGTGAGTCAAAGATTTTTTTTAATTTTAACAAAATTTACCACCCTCAATTTGGAAACTTGGCCATCGCTCTGGGATTGTAGCGATTAATATATTTTATAGTACATGCACAGCGCATTTGGCGTCATCTGTGCCCTTCTCGCCGTATCCAACTTTGGAGTGTCATCTCTGTTCTTCCTCTGGAGTGCACTGCCCGTGAATCTGTATGTTGATCATTCATTTCCCGATCCCGAGATTCTAAACGAGATACGAGATAATTGCTTTTGACATCTGAGATTTCACAGAATCTCGCAAGTGAATAATGGGATGAGTTTCACCCATCCTATAAAATGGCGAGTGACAATAGAAGATGATCGTGTACGGTGCTCAATGGAATCATACAAAAATAATGAATGAGACCTTTACAAAAACATAACCAATTTTATTAAATTCCAGAATCTTGGGCGAGCACGTGTTCGGTGGCATGCCAGGGAAGATTGTTGGGCAGGTGAGAGTTTTTTTGTTGTTTATTTTGCTCTTTTATTTCTTTTGTTTTTCTTCTTCAGTCTGGAAACGGGAAAAATCTGAAATGATACAACTTCGATAATATTTAAGATCGCCCTGTTCTTTCTCTACGGTTGCGAGTACTCGCACATCATCATCTCCTTCAATCGACTTGTGAGCATCGCATTTCCGATGACGGTTAGTTCCTGACTTTCTCAGTTTTGCATGATCTGACCGAAGATATACGACAGTTTTCAGTCAAGTGTCCCGTTTCCGATTCCTGATTTCTTTCAGTAATATTTTTCAACTCTTTTTTTGCTCGAACTGCCCGTTGCCCAAATACGTTTCAACTGTTCTACAAAATATTGTGTTTTATGCAACTTCATTTTTTCACTGGTCAAGCATCAACCATTATGATTATTTATCAAAGCACTGTGTTTCTAGGAGAATTTACTTAAACTTACCAAACCGTTTCATTTCCAGGGTCAGGCCTTCTTCACCAAACGAGTTACAATCGTGTTGGTCTCACTGATTCTCATCTGCGCCTTCCTCGAGATTACTCCCTATTTTAAACTTGAGTTTTCGGTTTGAGTAATCCGCCTATAAATTACATGCTATTATAATTCGCTAAACTTTGATGATGGGATGATAGCTATTTGATATATTCTTTGATGATCCATTGAAGCATTAAGTCGTCGCATAGGCTTGAGCTGATCTTTTGAATGAGAATTTGTTCGTGATGTAGTCCAAATCTTCCAAGTCTGCAGAACCGTAGGCTAGACTAGAGATCTCTGGACTAGCGTAGCAGACTAGATAGGGAACGTGATGCATCATCGTCTGTCGTAGTAGTTGGACTACACGTCTGTTTTTGTTTTCGAGAAGGCCGACAATCATGGAGAGAGCAGGGACAACTGAGAGAGCCCAGACAATCGTATTTATTATCGTTGTGACGCTATCTTTATCCAGACCTAATGTGGTCAGACATGCAAGAGAGTATGGGAAAAGAGGAGAGTCAAACCTAGACAATGATAATAGGAGCACTGTTGCGTTCTGTGAATCAACGGGGGCGTCTGCGTCTACTCAGACCATCTAACCACTGATTGTCAGACGGTGAGAGATAACGCAACATCGAGAGAGGATGAGAAAGCTTTTGATGAAGTATCCGTGACATTTCAGCAAATACATGCTACTTACTTTATCATACACATCTTGAACATGTTTTGACCTGAAAAGCCCTCGAAATTTTGATGACGATAAGCCACTGATAAAACCCCGAGCTACTTCACTGTACCGTGTAATTCTTGAAACGAGAAGCCTTTTGAAACCTAATAAAAATGGATATCAAAAAACGTGATAAAATCTCGTGAAATTCCAGCCGATACGTGCTATTTCACCTACGATTTCAACACTTCGCTGTGGAATTTCGCGGACACAGAGTGCGGTCACTTCTGCTCATTGTGAGTTGAAATGAAAAATGATGAGAGGAAAACCTTGACTCAATGGTTCCATATATTTTACGAATGAACTCAGTAACCTCAGTAGTTCGAATTATTACACACGCGCTTGTTTTGACGGCTAATCTGGAGCAACACAGAGACTTCTGTTCATTGTGAGTCTAATGAACTCAGCGGTTCATAGTAATACTAACTAACATGTTTTGACGAATAGCATCGAGCAAAGCTCATTGAAAAATATGTTGATTCTAATGAGAAAGAGACGGAAGAGCCCTGAGGGAAGGCATGCAGGATTTAAAAAAGAAATATCTTGCGTGTATCCGACTTTTCTCCTCATTTGCGGCGAAATATTTGAGAAGAAATATTCTATTTTCATTTACTTCGACTTCGTCTCGGGCATCGTCATCCTCGCTATTATCTTCACCATGGACTTCATTGCATTCATGCTGTTCAGGCGATACAGAAAGGTAAGTCCAGAATAGTGCAATGAAGAACCAAACTCTTCATTCCTCTTTGCGTTCTTCGTCCGATTTTTTTCGAATTCTCATAGCTCTTTTTGATTCAAATTTATTCACTAGCGGAAATTTTTCAACTATTTTGTTTCAGCACGCGAACAGCGACAGGAACAGATCAATCGAGAAGAAACTCTTTGCACAGGTTTTATTTTCTCCTGTTGTTTTCACGCAGATCTTTTTACCTTCCTTATGGACAATTTTTCAGAGTATCTGCCAGGTGATTCCGCTCTTCTGTGCCATTCTCACCTACCATCTCATCGGGACCACCCAGGTACCGTACCTACCGTAACCTTATCGACTAAAGTCGTCCCTACCGTATCCCTAATCTATAACTCCTACCGTATCACAGACCTCCGAGTGGGGCCTCTTCCTCGCGTACACCTTCTCGTGGGGAATGCTGCACGCGGTGGACGGGTTCGTGAATTTAATCGATCAATAAATCTACCGTACCCCAATCGATAATCCTACCGTACTCCTTTCCAGAATCGTCCTAGTCGCATTTCACGCCCGTCCAATCGATAGACTAGTGAAGAGGCTGAACAAGGTAGCCTCCTACCGTAATCCTACCGTATCCCTGAGTTACAGAGGCTTAAATTATCTCCAAAGATACCGTACTTGGGATACTGTAATCCAATCAATATCCCAGATCCTACCGGCTCGTCATTCAATGGACAACATCGGCGATCAACAATTGAACAGTATAACGCTAGCCACTACAGAGCAGTCGAGACAGGCAAGCCTCAAAGGTTTCACAAAACAATTAATCTGGCTCACATGCGTTTTATATGACAAAATTGATACAAATTCAACGTTTCGCAATTTATTTCCCAATTGATTACCGCACCACATATTCAGGCAATGCAACTTCGGACCGCAAGACGAGGCATACCGCGGGGACTCTTTCCCAGCTCACACTATGTTCCGTGATTTTTTTTACTTTCCGATTTCTGTTCTATAAAATGCACATTTCTTGCTTTCCACTGCGTTTCTTCTAAACGATCGATTAATCATCTTCTTTATCACTCGGAAAAATAAATTTAACAAATAAAGCGGGTCAGTGAATAATAAAGTCGATACCGTACTACCGTACTCTCCATCTACAGTAAGAACAACAACGTCGATACTACCGTAATCATTCTACCGTAACCCCTCACCCCCTACCGTACCCCTCTCCCATCTACCGTACTCCTACAGTAATCCGGCCAGCTCGCTCATGAACTCATCGTACGCCTCGTCAGTCGTCTTGCCCGTCTGCGCGTGTCTGACTGGCGCCGCCGGACGTCTGTAATTAGTTAATTAATTAACAATTTAACTAATTTATTATAATCATTTAAATATTCTAGTGAGTAGTGAGTAGCATGCCAAGCAAAATAAAGCATGCAAGCCTGCAAGTGAGCTTTGTGTTTCATCAATGCATCAACACGCAAGGATAATGTGTATTTTGCTCGCGCTTCGATATTCCGTGGAAAAAATAATACAATATTCACATCCAGCCTCCCCAAAAATGCCTATCCGAATTATGTTTCAGCAGTCAATAAGAGCGGACGGGGATACGAACTTTGCTTATTGAACACGTCGATTCATGTTGACAAATATAAAACAAATTATCTTTCCTCTATCAGTGCTTTTGGCACTTGGCACCCTCCTTACCGTATCCACCACTGTATCCTGCTGTACCGGAACCTCGCAATCGTATACCCTCTTCTATACCACTATACTGAATACTCCTACAGTATCCATCTTACAGAATCCCCCACAGTATCCTCTCCACTGTACCTCCTTTCTACCGTAACCCTCGAATCGTACCTCACAATCGTCGGTCCCTTCTTCTCCCTCGCACGCAGCAGCTGCGACGGCACCATGCGCGTCGACTCACCCTTAATTATGTTCATTAATTAATTTAGTTATAATTATATTAATTTAATTCGTGATTACGATCTATGATGCTGTTTTGTACTATTGCAAGGGACGAAATTAATGCTGAGCAAAAACGAAGGCACATTCAAGCACCCTCTGAAACACAGCTTCTCCATGAGCAAGTTCAGACAGGCTAACGCTTCTTGAAACCTACCTTAGCAAAACTATCGTGAAACGAGGAAACCATCAATTTCTTTCGAAAATTATTTTTGAAACAAGAAACTTGGCTATCAAGATATCGAGACTCTAAGCCATTCCTCAGATATGAGCATTCGCTGAAACATCGACATCACCGGAAATCTCTCTATATCATCCCCTCTCTCCAGACAAAATCCGCTACTGCACTATATCGTCCGCTACTAAACTGACTTAATAATTCGATGACATAGCCTACCAAGATCAAAAATTAGAAGAAAGCAGAGATGTTATAATTCCATAAAACACCGATCAGACAAGTTTACAATATTCGCACAATCATCACCCGCAACTCCCCTACCATACCTTGAGATCCCTCATCACTGGCTGGGCCGAGATGGGCTCCGCTTCGGGGGCCGGGACGGTCGGGGCGGGGGCCGGCTTGTTGAGCACGGGCGCCACGGAGAGACACTGACCGAGGAAGGGAGCCACCGGAGGAGGAGGAAGAGGGGCTGCAATGGAGAAGAGCATAGGAATTTATAAGTAATTCTCCCGTCTCTTCGTTTTGTTTTCTTATTCGAAATGATCATCAAGCGCGTTGCTCGTTTCAGCTTTCCTTCATTGCCCACACAACAAGTATGGATAGATCGCGCTCCGCTATTCTTGAAAGAAACCAACTTTATTTCTGGTACAACCAGCGATGATTTTCATGTTTCAAGGAGTCCATGTAATCACCATTAGCTGGAGAATCACAATGGGATTGGAATTCTTTATAGAGAAAAACAACTAAAAATCACTCAATACTACAAGCGTCCAACCCTCATATTACGGTAGTGATCAATTAATAATCAATAAATCAATAAATCGATACTCACGTCCTCTGAGCGGCATCATCACGGGCAGGGGCGGCGGCACGGGCGCAGGATTGATCGTATGCGAGATCTCGGACGGAACTGGAATGGATACGGTAGGTTTGAGGTACGGTAGCCATCAATTGGTACTTAAAGGGGTCTTGACAAGGAGTACGACAGGCTGAGAGTACGTCAGCAATCGATATGAAACGTATCTATGTTGCAAATTGAACAGGGACACCCCACAGGCATTGTATCAGGGAATTCAGAAAGCAGACGCGAGAATAATTCGTTTTCTACAAGAGGGAGCATCGATCTCATTATCCTACCAGGTTCCGCACGCTCTTATGTGATATGTGAAACATAAAATTTCCTGCTCACAAATCGGTTGATAGAGAATTTTTTTCGCGAACAGACTAGAATCACGAGGTTTCTAAGACGCTGTCTTCAATCGATAAATATCATGCTACAGTATCCCCTATCAATCAATAATATTCTGGCTACCGTATCCCCTATCAATCGATTCTCAACTCACTGTAGACGTGCCCGAGGTCGTTCTGCTCCACGTCCTCACCGTCGTCCTGTGCAATTATTCATTACTTTAATCAATTAATTATTATTATTTTATTATTGGAGAAGGAGAATGTAATTCATAATGACCCGCTACCGAACACACTGGTTAGTATTATCTGTGAAACATGAATGCAAAACAATTTTACAATAGGAATGTGGTCTGAACTTTGCCTTCGTATTATCCGCGGAACGAGATACCGACAGGCCATCCATGTTTCGGATCTGTACTACATACATACATACATTTATCCTGATTCAAGGCATAGTGCCTGCAGGGGGAAGCATCATTATGAAGGGGATCGGGTTCTTCGCACTCATCATTATGACAATGGGTCAAGGGATGGTTTCTTCTTAGCTTTTAGTTGTCGATGGTCCGTCGCGTTTAGTCGATGGCTTTTGAGTATCGAAGTAGTCCATCCAGCCGCCGAAGTCCTGACTTGCGTGGTTAAGAGTAAACTCACGAAGCAGTCTTCTTGAGTGGGGCCTTTCTTGACCGTAGATCACTTGAGCCGATGAGAATCCGTCCTGGGTCCTCCTCTTGATGATCCAAATGGGCGATACTCGTCCGGTTGCCCAAGCTGACGGACGAGGATTCTCCAAACTGGAGATGGAAGAGAGCGGGGGTGAGAGTCGACCGCACGTCGTGAGCGCAAGAATGGAGAAGCAAGAACGGATCTGTACTATTTGTCCAAATTTGAGGGACCTTTTATCAGAATGTCATCCACATTCCACATAACAAGTATCTTCGAAACGAGATACCGAAAGGTTTCATTCCTAATTCCGAATCTGAATGCTGCCGAATATCATATTCTCAACCACATTCCATATTACAATTATCTAGATACCGACGGGCCACACAAGTAATTTTCTTCCTACTATCGTGCCCAGTTGATAGTTAGTTCATAATCATTATACCGAACCCCAAGCAATCAGCAATCCTACCTTATCACCTTATCACCACAATCGATATTCCTACCGTACCATTTCATCATCCGAATCGGAGAACTCGGGCGGGATACCGATGGGCGGGCCGGGCGGCAGCGCGCGACGTCCGTCGTGACGCGGGCGAGGAGGCGGAGCGAATCTGGAATGGGAGGAAGGTGAATTTCAGATTCACGAATATATGAAAGGTTTTTCTAGGCATGTTTATAGCCATTATCAACCAAGCATGTATATTCTACAATTCATTTTAAACGTATGAGAAGGAGTATCAAATCCGGAAGGTAGGTGGGTTAGGGATTCAGGAGAGGGTTCTAGGCAGATCCCATAGACTTCAATCAGTGAATCCATGTTCAAATAATTAGGCAACCAAAGAAGTAACAACCATTTTGCGAATTGCGCATTGTATTGCGTTTCAACAGGTTATCATAAATCACCGCTATCAAATGTAGGCAATCGAGTCGAGGTAGATACAGGACATTGAAAATATCGCAAAGGAACCTGGAAATACATCACCGCTTCCCTCCCTCGCTGTTCACTGAATGCCCTCTCCCTCTAACTTTCGTGCTTCACCATTTCCTCAATTCCACAATTTACACCCATTCTACAATATAGTGTACAGTCGCATTACCAACAACTTTCAACGGTCCCTTACCTGGCTCTAAACGACAGGGTGCTTCTTGTAAACATACTCTCACACTCTCTCGATTTCCCCTACTATCTCGTCCTTTTCAATTAGTGTACCTGACTTTGCGCTGCGGCTTGGTTGCAAAGCCCACCAGTGCTTACGGTACAGTGATGAGCGTGAACCTCCAACTCCAGGTTTCCGGGGGTACAAGAGCGAGGTTTTACGGGGGTGCAACAGTGAAAAAACGACATTTTTCGGAGGTACTGTGTCTGATCGGGGGTCCGATCGCGGGGGTACACCCCAAAGTTGGAGGGGTCGCTCATCACTGTTACGGTATTAAAAGGGTACCCTCGCTCTCCCTAGTTTCCACCTACTATCTCGTCCTCCCCCCCATCGACTGGAATGACGAATCGATAATCATTCTATCGTGCTCTCTATCAATCGATAATCGGCGGTTATCACAACGCCATGATGTACGTCATTGTCAGCATGATATATTTTAGTAAACAATGCTCTGCTATCGGAGAACTGGGAGTCGAGAAGGTCATGGTTGCACCAGGTAACAGCGAATCACCATGTTATAAAAAAAGAATATTTTTGAAAGCCGAAAGGTGGTATCGTCATCGAATGCTCGTTAAATGAGTTCCAGGAAAATGAACCCTCTCCTTTCGCGTTTTGCACCTTTCACAAAAGGAAGGACATGAACCCACATCAATCGTTGTCCCGAAGGCATTGTTGTCTTCCCTTACAACGAAACATGAAGCAGTTTCAGACAAATATCAGTCTATGAAAACAAGGGTGTTCCCGGTATCAACCGTTTCCTAATTATCGAAAGGCGTCTAGCAGATAATGGGTGGACATCATTCGGTTGAAATAATACAAAACTGAGCACATAATTATGCTAACCGGTTAGATCTGATAAGCAGAAAACAAAGTAAGAATAGCGAACCTCAGCTTCTCTGCGAATGTCCGCGCACTTCGTGTAGTAGTCCTTCACCGTCGCATTCAGACGATCCATCGACTGGAATGACGAATCGATAATCATTCTATCGTGCTCTCTATCAATCGATAATCGGCGGTTATCACAACGCCATGATGTACGTCATTGTCAGCATGATATATTTTAGTAAACAATGCTCTGCTATCGGAGAACTGGGAGTCGAGAAGGTCATGGTTGCACCAGGTAACAGCGAATCACCATGTTATAAAAAAAAAGAATATTTTTGAAAGCCGAAAGGTGGTATCGTCATCGAATGCTCGTTGCTCGTTAAATGAGAGGATTATGTCCAGATGATGAAACATGAAACCTACTAGTCACAGAAACTTCTTCCAAAGCCACTTTTCGGTGAAATTTCGGTGCAAATCTCAGCAGACTACCGAAATCTAGTTCTAACTATGGTTCCAACATCCATAAAGTAAGCAAAATCAGGGAGCTAAGAGTGAGGGGTTTGGATGATTAAAACGAAAGAAATTTTATTTTAAAGAACTAACGGCCTTGTCCTCCGGCTTGTCTGACTTCTTGAAGATGGCGCGGGCCTTGTCGAAGTTGGAGAGGAGGTTCTTCTGCTTCGCGCGCAGGACGTTCTCGTGGAAACGAGCCTCCTCGAGACCGCATACTGCAAAGACATTATAAAGTGGGTAAGGATAGTTAATCGCTTCAGATATACCAAATACTATCCCTTCTCACGTTTTAAAACACAAAAAAAACACACACGTGGCTTGTGGAAAACCCCAGGCAATCCAGGCAATGGTCTAATCTAAGTTCGGCAAAGGAAGATAATGTAAGGCAATCAAATGGAGAAAATGATGGTGAAAACCCTCCATGACTTCACTGATCGCTTATAATGCGGATTACTAGAAATAATTTGGAGATTTCTACGTATTGAGGACTGAAACAATGCCGGCATTAATGCCTGGTTATTTGAAAACGCACGCTGTCTCTCGATGTCGAGCAGCTTCTCGATGTTATCGGCATTGCTCGAGCCGGACTTGGCGATGGCGAGGCGAATGTTTGCTCGTTCCTTCTTGTGCTTCTTGAGCTCCTTCGCGCGATCGCTCTTGCGAGCCTAAAAAAGTACTTTAAATAACAGTTATTAAGCAAGAATACACTAATATTGTAGTTAAACGCTAAATGGATAAAAATGTGAAAAGTAATTTTCGAAGCGATTAAATGCACTTACTTGATCAACGGAGGTGCGCGTGTGGACGCCCTGTCTCGTGCGGCCTGCCTTGACCATTCTGAAAACTAGAAATACGTCAAAACATGCAGGAAAACAACAAAAACGACGAGGAAAGGGTAATGAAAAGAATAGTCAATATGTGGATACAGTATGATTTCAATGGAGAAGGTTACGGTAGGTTTTCGGGCTCCCGAAACACTCAGGCAATTCTTTACTTTTTTATATTTTTTTTTGTTTTTTATAATTATCATAAAAGAATTAATTTTATTCGCTTTCACAAATAAACATCGTCTTAAAAAAGAGTACACTACGATTTGATCAAAACTCATAATGCTTCATAATTATTCGGAAAGGCGCCCATCTGCTCGCCACAACACCAATTCCTCTTTGAAATGATGCCAGCATCACTCCATTTTCTACCATCTGCAATGCAATGGCATCCCAATAGGCATCTGATTGTCCATACAGGGAATCAGGAGAATATGGGGCGTGTTGATACAGAAAGATTGAAGGAACGAGCTTGGACATTTCGAGAAGGTATTCACCTGAGAATTGTTCATTTCGGAATATGACCATGTTGGGAACACTTACTGATATTCTCACAATCACAGGTTTCAGCCGAAATTCTCAGCCAATCGAGTGACGCCTTTCTTGCTTGCTCCTTGCAGAAATCCCTGGAATGAAGAACAGTATGGAAAAATCACACTTTAGGAGAATTCAAAATCAGATCAATATTTCAATAATTGGGCATTCCTTACCTCAGAGCGCCATTAAAATTAGGTGTGCCGATCCATAGTTCATCCACCAAAATATCATCTCGCAAAGCCGTTTTAACAATTCCATGCATTCTTTCACTCAGATTGCACAACACAAATTCACGAATTCTACGACATCTCAAGAGTATGCGAGTAATTGTTTTGGCAATCTCACAATCGTCTATATCCTCATCTTCATTGTTCATCGGCCATCCGGAAAAGATCATTGTTACCTAGAAAAAAACATTAAATAAAAATGATGGACAGAATCGCTTACACCATCCTCTTCTTTCATTGTGCACTTGCCTAGGCCATTCGTGAAGTAAGATGCATCTTTCGGCTGTACCCCAAGAGTGATGCCTAGGTCGTTTGATTCTTTTTTCGAGTACAACTCGCAAAATTTCAACAGCGGAAATCCCTTGCGAGCTCGGAGAAACTCGTCAACGAGTGTATTCCACGAATGGGATATCTGAAGAAATTTAGATAAACTGCATAAAAATGAATAATTAGAACCGGAATTTTAAATGATCTTGAAGATTCAATAAAAATACATCACCAGTCGAATGTTTTCCGAAGCCAAGCCCTCTATGCGAATTATCTTTCTGATTATATCAAAGGGCAGATTAGCAAGATGTAGAGAAATCTCATTCTTCATGGAAGTTCAAATAGCCCGTAAGGTAGGCAAATAGAGAGCGCAAAGCGACCCGATGGATGACGCTAATATTAAATTTAAACTCACAGATGTAATGCGTTTTTCACGATACCCGCTGGCGAAGTTGGGTTGAAAAGCCTTGAGTCTCCGGGATTCTCAAAAAAGTCAAAGGTATCTATCTAGTGATGATTATTCACAAGCGAGAAGATAGAAGAACAAGGGCGTAATTGCGAAGAAAAAAATTGCTACACATTCTTCAATCGTTGGTAGACGACATCGGCTGTTGTGATTTCATGAGCTATCGGTGATCAGTCTTTGACTTTATGTCCGTCAATTTTATAGAACCAAACTTGAGCATTGATTCGCTTTATCACAGATAAGCATCGTCTAACAAAAATCATTCGAAACACATGCAATACATTTCAGACAAAATCCACAGGATCTACATTATTTACAACAAAGCCCTGCTCCTCAAGCTCATTCAGGTCATCATAGTAGGTCGGGGACAGGTTACGGTACTCAATGTCTCGAATCGCCGCGTCCCAGGCGCGCGGGATGGGCAGTTTTCGCATAGGGATTGCGGGGATTACTGTGGTTGGGGATACGGTAGTGGTGGTTATGGGTCGGATGCCCAGCTTGCGGAGCTGCCTAACCGTGACGCGGCGCAACGGCGGCCGCGTTGACGCTTCGGTCGCGGTCGCCGAAGCGGATGCGCGGAATGGCCGAGGGGAAGACGTAGCGGCGGACGCGCCGCTTGAGCCCAGAGCCGGCAGCCAGGTCCTGTAAATCGATCGGAGTAGTACGGTATCATCGTCCCGGGAGCTCACCTCCTCTGATGAAGATGACGACGAATCCTTCTTCTTGTCCTTGCCGTCCTTCTTTCCATCCTTTTCCTTGTATCTCGTGACGATTGACTTCTCTTCAGCGGACGAAGCCAGGGGCATCGAATTCCGATCGATTACAGGCACGGCTACCGTATCCAGTATGCCGGACTCGGGCACGATCCGAGGATACGGTACCTCCGGGCAGATGGCTGGCGTCACAGGAGTGACGATGTCGTCGTCGGTACCAGAGCCCTCGACGCCAGAACCCTCAAGATCCTTGTTCAGGGCGATCTCAAGGCCCTCCTCGCCGGTTGCTGGCGCATCTCCGGAGCCGTCAACGACGCTCACCTCTTCAGCGGTTTGCACGGGACGCGCGGCGACACGCGAAGCGCGCAAGCCGACAATCTTGTTGGCGTCGATGGTGATCACCTTCTCGTCCGGGCGGAACTGCTCCTCGGGAAGCTCGATCTTCAGCGGGAGATCGGGCGGCTGGATGTGAATGGTGTGCTTGTCCTCCTCGGGCGTGATGTAGGGCGTGGTCGGGGCGGAGGCTACGGTAGTGGGCTCGTCCTGAAAGGATTATCGATTGATTGGTTGCAGGGCTAACAGCATGAAGAACCCTCCTCTTCAGCCCCCATGAACACGGGGAATGAAGAGACGCATTCTTCACACTGGCAGTCATAACCCAGACTACCGTACCTCGGGAATGTGGTTGGTGATGGGTTCATGGGGTAGCTCGGAGTGGTCGGCGTCCCAGCCGCCTCGTCCGCCGCCGGTGCCTGGGATCTCGCCTGAAAAGAATGGGTTACGGTACGTAGTATTCACATGTAGTATTCAGTAGTCTATCATCTAGTGGCTCTAAGAACCGAACATTGCAGAATTACCGTAGTAATGGTTACTGCAGATAGGATTACGGTAGGCTACCGTACCTCTGCTGCAGACTCCATTGAAGATTGGTCAGAGACAGGTTACAGTAGTCAATGGTTCTACCGTAATCTGTCCCCGACCTAGTGTAGATTGGGGTATGATAGGATAAGATTACGGTAGATACCGTACCTCTGCTGCAAACTCCGTTGAAGATGAACGTGAAGGGACGGCAGCAGGCGTTGCCCGGGCACGGGTTGGTCGCGCAGTACTGCGTCTCGATATAGCCGTTGCATCTGAAGATTACGGTAGAATACGGTAGGCCAGGACTACTGTAGGGTACCATAGGTCTTGGATACGACAGGCTACGGTAGGTCAAAAATACGGTACCTTCTAGTCTGGGTTCCGCAACCTCCGCAATCGGCAGTGCACTCGGACCACTGGCAGGCGGCTGAAAATGGGGAGTTGATCTTTGATCTGTGGTCTCTGATCTTCAATCTTTGAACTCACTCGATGCCGTGGTGGTGGTGAACCAGGAGGGCCAGGTAGTCGTCGCTTGGGCTGCAAAGAAGTATTAGAAAAGGATGAGCGAGCGCGGTGAGAGAGGCCGGTCGCTCCGCCCGCCGTCTCTAACCCGGCGCGCGCAGCACGCACGCTCCCTACTACTGACAGAATTCACAGCGGTGTTTGGGATTTCCGAATCCCCCCTCGCTCCCCTCCATCTTGTGTGGAGGACCGGGCGGCCCTGCGGGAAGAGGTCGCCTGACCCCGTCCGGGCCAGCCCCCCCCGGCTGGCTGGGCCACAGTGTGAAGAACCAGTGGCCTGCGCGATAGCGCCGGCCGGTCCTCATTCGGCCCGTCCTGACCCCGTCCCGGTCGGCACTTTTGGAGGAGCCCTGCTCTACAGCGGCGGGGCGAGGAAACCTTTCTTTGGAAAGAGGTTTTTTTCCAAGAAGAGTCCTTGAAAAGAAAAAAAAACGGTTTGCAGAGTTCACACGCCTTTTTCTTCATTTTCAAAGGCACAAATGCCGGAACCCGAATCAACAAACTCACTCGTGGTCGTTGAGGTAGTCGGTCTTTGCGTGGTTGTGGTGGTGGTGGATCGGCGGGTAGTGGCTAAATTTGATTTATCGCTGGTTTTTCAGTAATTACGTGAAGAGCTTCAACAATGAAGAATCCGGTTCTTCGAATAAAGATTCGTCATTCTTCAACAGCACTCACTCGATGTTGTGGGTCCTGCAGTGGTAGTTGTCGTGGTCGTAGGTACGGTCACGGGAGCGGCGGTGGTGTCGACCGGGGTTGCCGGATCTGAGTACGGTATGGTACTGTAGGTTACATGATTACGGTAGGGTTTCGCAGTCTGCGGACACCCAGCACAATAAACTGGGCTACTGTAGTTTACAGTATGCGAGTCTAGAATGCGGTAGGCCACTCACCGAATCGATAACTGAACGTGAATCTGCTGGTCGATGCTCCCTTGTAGAGAATTAGCATGGTCTGGCCCTCGGATGTGGCAGAGGAAGGACGGTTGGAGCCGCAGACTCTGGAAGGGATACGGTAGTAACACTATGGCAGTATTATCTGGCTACAATACAATAGTACCCTCAACTCAGCATGGTACATTCACAATCAGGGAAGGTAGCCTACAGTATCCCACCTGCAGTACATTCGACACGGTAATCTTAAGATGATACAGTACCCCGCCCACCGTATACCTGGCTCCAGTGACGACAGCATTCGATTTGTACTTGATCTCAGCGAAGGATACAGCGCAGGGAGTGTACGCAGGGAAGGAGATCGTGGTGAACGAGACGAACACCTTGCGACCGGCAGGCGCCTGAACTACCGTAGTCCCTGACTTCCGCTCAGGACCAAAAATCATTCAAACGATGCATACCGTAATCCGATAGTAACAGTCCGTATCTCCGGCTACAGTAACCTGTTGCAGGTTGAGCGTGGCTGTGAGGTCAGTGTCGCCGCAGGTGGAAGAGAGGGAGGTTTGAACCTGAAGAGGGGAGAGATCAAAGATCAACTCGATGGATGCATTATCTAGCGTCTGGAGAAAGGCTTTTATAATGAAGAATCCGTCTCTAAATTCCACGTGCTCACTCATCACTCAGATGAGAGTGTACAAGTAATGAAGAGACGAATTCTTCATCCTCACATTCCCTGTATCTGGCGTCAGTAGCAGTACTGACAGAGTACGCACCCCAATTCTACAGTAACCAAACTTAGTGTATTCCTCTCCTACCGTACCTCATCGCACAGTGTTCCTCCCAAGCCAGGAGGGCATCTGCACACATTGCAGTTCTTCGGGTCAGGGTATCCGCCGCTCTTGCAATCGAGTGTGGAGCCGGCGCACTGACCTGAAGAGGGGATACTGTACTTTCAGAAAAACTTCCAGATATTATGTTGTTAGAAGAGTGATTATTCAAGATCTAGCTCATGATTTTCCAATAAACGCTTACGAATATTGAGGTCAATTTTGACGAAAATACTGAAGTGATCAGTGTAATCACTGGTGAAAATTTACTACTGCAATAAGCCGTATTGATCTATTTCACATTAAAGAAGGTTCCCACGAATATCTGGCTAACTGAGTTCTCGGTGTGAGGTGGTGGGTCGCTGTTACCCGATAACACTTTCGAAACTCCCAAGTCACCATTTTTCGTTTGAACCGAGCTATGATCAATTGGCTGCGTGCCAAGTGACCCTGAAAAGCAGGCAACGAGTGAGAGAGCGTGCGAAATGAGGAGAGCACTCCCTCTCATTCCTCACTTTGCATAGTCGCCCGCGCGGTTCGTGGGACGCCATCTTTAATGAAATTTCACTAACGTCAACCGTCATTCAGTTTCGAAAGAAACGTTTTTGGATCAAAACTCACTGCTGCAATAAGCCGTATTGATCTGTTTAACATCGGCGAAACTCGGTTCGTCTCTCTGCCCGATGGTCGCCTGGTAGTTGGCGTCCCTTGTGGTGATGGTGCGGCCGCCGTTCGCGGAGAAACCCTGGGTACGGTAGGATTAGGGTTACGGTAGGGTCTTGCCCGACTAAAGGGGATACAGTAAGGCAAGAAGAACGGTAGAATACGGTAGTAGAATATTGATAACTCACGTATCCGTCGTAGTGCATCACGCTACCGTAGTCGTACTCGACACCGTAGTTGATTGCGGAGCTGGAAAATCGATATCTACCGTATCCGACGGGTTACAGTAATCCCTGGCTACAGTACCCCTTTAATCGATAAGCTACCATTTCCCGGACTACAGTAATCCCTGGCTACCGTAACCAACCGTACCTCGCGGACTGCTTGGTGAACTGGGATTGGTAGGTGCCGGGAATGTTCTGGGTCTGAATGGTCACGTAGTTGTCTCGTTCGGGGCGAGACTGTTCGTGGTAGAACCCGAGGGCGTGTCCTGAACGGATTGTTGGGTTACGGTAGAATAGATTACTGTAGGTATGGTTACGGTAGACCGTGTTATGGTAGGCAATATTACGGTAGATTAGGTCACGATAGAATGGGTTAATGTTGGATATACCATGATAAGTTACAGTAGACTAGGTTACGGTTACTGTATTCTCACCGATCTCGTGGGTTACGGTACCCAGGGAGGTACAGCCGGTACCGATCGATACTTCTTGCGTGCCGTAAGTGGAGGATTGGCCGATGTAGGAGTAGCAACTGAAAGGGTACGGTAGGTCATACTGTAGATTGATCGGATAGGTACGGTAGGTCAAGTAAGACAACTAGAGCGTCGACTGTTTCAGATTAGATTTTGAAGAAACAGTCTCTTCATTCCGTGTTCTCTCTCTTCAATCAGTGACGAGAGTGTTTGCGAAACGAAGAGAGGGATTCTTCATCCTTGACAACCCTACTTGCCATCAGCAGCGTGGCGCAGTGGAAGCGTGCTGGGCCCATAACCCAGAGGTCGGTGGATCGAAACCACTCGCTGCTATCGCTTTTGCTATCTTTTGAGGAAGAAGATGCATGCTATTCTCACCCGTCTCCTCGAATGAATCTGAGCGAGGGCAGTCCCGAGGGCTGGTAGTTGTATTGACGGAAGGTGGCACAGGTCAGCTCGGTCCACTTGGCCACCGGGAACGACCATCTGACGCGAGTGTCGGAGGTCAGCGATCGCTTGGTCGGAGGGGTGCGGCCGATCTTCTTGAAGAGCGCCTGGATTCGCTTCTCCCTGAAAGGCGGGTCTTGAGGGGAAGAAATGTCTCAGAGATAGTCAAAAATCATCGCTCCTATCTCTAGCATCCGCAAGATTCGCTAACCACAACACTTGGATGACAAGAAGACTTCGGTGAGTTACTGTAACATAGAGATACGGTAACTTACTGTATCGTTCTGTTCATCTGAGCCTCGGTGAGGATGATGTCTCCCTCGAAGAGATACGGTAACAGGTCAGGCTTCACTGGCTCCTCGCTGCCTACCGCATCGAGATAGGATTGCCCAGAGGAGTCCGAAGCGATTTCCTGAAGGGAAAACTACCGTAATCCATGAAGACATATTGATTTTTGAGTAAGAGCCAACAAAATTACCGTACCGGCTGTCCATTGATCTGGTTCTGCAGCTTGTTCAGCTCCGCCAAGTTGAGAATGAACTTCTCTATGGCATTCTTGTTCTCGAACTGCGACTTGCCGAGCAGACGCTCATAGAGCTGAAATGGGAAAAAGTAGACGTCAGCAGCGTGGCGCAGTGGAAGCGTGCTGGGCCCATAACCCAGAGGTCGGTGGATCGAAACCACTCGCTGCTATCTTTTTTGCCCGATTTTTCGCTATAAAAGTTCGGCTTTGCATTCGAATTTTTTTGATGACTAGATGAAGTGTGAGGCCAGTTATTTTGAATTCCTATTCGTGCTAATATTCGATGAGGAAGGCCTTACCGCTGTATTGTCCGCAGCTACCGTAGCCACCAGCAGAGCAGCAGCTGTGAGCTGTAACCTCATTTTGGGAAGCCGCTGGGGTTCAATAACCTCGCTAGCTTATATAGAAAGGTCGTGAGTAGGGCAACGGTCATTGAAACCGTCTCTGAGAACGAGATTTTCCTTTCACTTTTCCGAAATTGACCTTACCCCGAAACAATAATGGGTGCTATCAGCTGCTCCTATCATGAAATGTCCCAGATGTTTGAGAAACTTCCGTGTTTCGATGATTCCATTGAATAAAAATTTCTCTAAAATAAAAATATAATTAATTCTAGCATGAATCCGACACTCCGAAGTCTATCTGCTCCACCGAAGTGCTACCGCGACGCGTCAAATCACGTGCGTTGCGGCTGATGACTTTGAATCAGAGTTCGTTCATTTCGTTTTGTGCGTGGTTTCGCTAATTAATTTTCTTGTTTTGAGTCAGAAATGTCGGCCCTCGTTGAACTGCACAAGAAGCTGATTGACGAGTGGGGCAAGGACGCCCAGCGCAACATCGCCAACGTCGAGAAAATTCTCGCCGATATCAAGGTACTTTCTCTCCTCGTTTCCAGGGTTTTAAGCGCCCAAATCCTTGTCAGTTTAATAGTTTCTTGTCAGACTGCCACCATCAAACCCGGAGCCGAACAAGGATTGGCCCCTAAGGCACTCTGCACCATCCACAGTACGTTTATCATTCGTTTCTTTGCTCAGCTGCTCCTTGTTCCTTGTTCCTTACTTCTTTCTTATTCCCATATGAGCGTTAAAGCAGCACCCAATTATTTTCATTTCTATTGGTGATTTTGGTTAGTAAAGACCATCATTCGTTCTGAGCAATACACAGCTTGTCCCAGTCGAATAACTAAGTAAAGCAATCCTTTGGTTTAGGAGACATCTACGAGATCTCCGCCCTGTCGGCTGCTCTCCGCGAGGATCTCACCGCCTTCGATGATGCCATCGAGCAGGTTTGAATATTTTCTCTTACTCAGATCTATCAGTTCGCCCCCTCAAATCAAGCGATAGTTGAGCCTTCCTGGTTTTCATCTATTTAACATCCGATACAATGAGAGTCGGATTCATACTGCTCTGCGTCATCCGTAAAAAGCGTTTCTGGAATCCTAGTATTCAAAAGTTTCCACCTTTCCTAGCGTACCAGCTAGTAAGATTGATCATGTCCAGGTGATGGCGTACTACGCGAGTGCCACGTCCGATTCGGACCACAAGAACCTGATGATCGGGCTGAACCTGATGTACCTCGTCTCCACCAACAGACTCAGCGAGTTCCACATGGTTCGTTTTGTCTTAATTGTCTTTGTTTTTACAACAGGCTCGTGGAAAACAGTAATTGTGCAGGTAATTCCTCTCATTAGATAAAGGTCTTTTCTGTCTTTATAATTTTCAGTTTAGAAGCTGAAAATTTGATCCACGTGGTCTGTTTTTTCTCAATCTCGTTTGTTTATGTTGGATCGCCGTGAAAAGTGCATACTATCACTCGAACGCTGATTTCGGGTGGTTATGGTGATTGTGAAACAGGAGCTCTCGGGGCAGCTCCTCTGTCACCAAATTAGAAGTTCGAGCCTACTGGTAGATTGTTGTTTCACACTTTTATCATTTACTCGGCATTGGCTGGTGATACGATTTCACATTCGTTTTGTTTCCTATAGTAGCAAATCGAGCAAACTAACTAACCAGACAGTTCGATTCCATGCTTTATTTACCAGGAAAAAAGTACCATAACCTGGAAAGGACATTGATTTTATGATTCCCCCTTTGCAGCTGCTGGAGCAGGTCTCACAGGACGTGCAGCGTGCGAACCCGTACATCGCCGTGCCCGTGACCATCGAGCAGTCCCTGATGGAGGGCGCGTACAACAAGGTGATTATGAGTTTCAACTATTCATTAAGTTAGGTCGGCATCGCAACATCCCAATGACATAGGATAGTATAGGCGATAAATATTTTGTGGGTGGGCTCACGTTACAAGGATCCATCACTAAGGTGCTGCATGTTGGGGAATTAGGCACTTCACAATTTATTCGCTTAGTTGAATGATGTTTATATACGACATAATGCTGGAACATCTCTCTGACTGGTCGCATTTCTGAGAAGAAATTCCTTCTCTATAATTGCGATTCCCAAAATTGCATAGTCCTCCGTTTCATCTTGTTCTCTAATCGGTGAATCCTGAATCTTCCAGGTTGCCCTCTCGGAGAAGAACATTCCCTCCCCCTACTTCGTTCCGTTCTTCCGCGTGATGACGGATGCCATCCGCGCCGAGATCGCCGGCTGCATGGGCAAGAGCTTCAAGAAGGTATTTTATTTCTCTCTTTCTTTTTTTTCGCCTTATCTAGCCCTTAATTATGTAGATATTTATGTCTATTCGGAGGTATGATTTTTACCACATATTCGGGCCACAAAATTTTATGAGCTCAATCGATAGAGCTCGTCGAGACGATTCGAATGGTATGCTGAACATGGTATCTGCCGGGGTGATAGAGAGGTCAAAAATTGACATGAAATCTGTGTGCCTCCTTCGTCGGCGAGCCATCAATATTGCTGATCTACACTATTCCCTCTTGACTCGCTCGAGTATGCGATTCCCAGCCAGCCTCTCACTTGTCTGCGTGGCGCAGTGGGTTAGGCGGTAGCTTTATTTCCACTACTTTTGCCGAGCAGGTTCGATTCTTTTTCTTGTGATCAGTTTTGCTTGCTTTTTCTTTAGCCGAATTCATGAACAAGTCAATTTTTAATCAAGTATCATGCTCGTAAAACAACAATAAAAATGTAAAAATTCAATGAATTCATCAATAAAAATTGAAAAACTAAACTAAGAAAAGATCAAAGATCAAGTGCAGTAGGTTGTCCCCAAATTATGAAATTCTTTGCAAAGCATGTGATGTCGGCTATGTAACACTCTGGGGCAATTCACTATGCTAACGCATCTGTTTTCGTCTTTTAGAGGGATATTCAACCCTCTTCCCTTCTCCTCCCCCCTCCCTCCCTCACATAGGAACTGACAATAATGCGCACCTTTCAACTCAATTTTTGACCTCTCTATCACCCCGGCAGATACCATGTTCAGCATACCATTCGAATCGTCTCGACGAGCTCTATCGATTGAGCTCATAAAATTTTGTGGCCCGAATATGTGGTAAAAATAAATCAATAAAATCGATTTACGAAAATATAAACCAAAATATCGATGGGCCACAAGCTCAGGTGTATTCTCCTGAAAATTTGGGCCATAGCGTCAATTGAACTCGAAGCACGAAAATCACTCTGGGCTGAGCTACAGCTCTCCAAAGATGGCGATTTTCGTACTCAAAAAAGTTTGACGACGTCTGACGTCGTTGAAATCAAAGATATGGAACAAAGCTCGACGGTATCTTGTGAGGGACCCTATGGACTATCAAAAACTGGCATAACCTCAGTTTTGATATTTTCAATGTGCCACAGTTTATTCGATCCTTAGGTGACACGCGTGTTATATTGATGAGTTTTCGGTTATGGGGGTCAGTGTGTTTGAAATTCTTTTAGTCATTGAATGCGAAGGCACATATGATCAGTTAGGTGTATTTCGCGAGTTGTATGAGGAAGCGATGAAACTTGCATGTGATGGGTATTTTTGTTCTTTGGAATGAGCGTTTTTGAAATCCGCTAAAAGTAATTTCACTTGATATGAATTCAGAGTAGAACCGAAACCTACTAGGTGTATATATTCCAAAACTATGTTGCTGATTCTAATTAATTAATTAATATTATTGATTAAAGGTGCCGGTGACTGACGCCGTCAACCTGCTCATCTTCAAGTCGCCCGCCGAGGTCCTCGCCTACGCCAAGCAGGTAGCTACTTTATATTATTATGCGAAACGGGAAACTAACGGGTAGTTTGATAGACTATTTGTATTGGGTTGATGCGAAAGTTCCTGCGGGTTTCTATTTTCCAATTTCTCGATCGATGGCTTTGCGTATCATAACATCTGCTATGCCGTAAATTAGGTGGATGTCTAGGCCACACAACAGTACTATTGCGTTAGTGCACGATCGAGATACCGTGGAGAAAATAATTTTTGTTTCATTGATATGCCGGGATAAGACTACAATGTCAGTTTTTAGAGATTGAATCTATAGGCTACACCACCTTGGTAATCTGTAAATAAAATCTGCCGTCCAAATCACTAATGGGGCATGGGTTGGTTCTTCGACTAGGCATGCTTGATCAAGGTTCCAAGTGCGCTACAGGATGGCAGGTTGATGAATATCTGTTTTTCGACGGTGTGATCTTGAACAAAATATTCTAAAAATTGCGGGACTTTTCTAGTTCCGTACTAGGCCACACCCCCTTGACTCCACCCCTTCCCCTCAATGAAGGGGAGGGGTGGAGCCCGCCTCCTATCAACCCCTTTAGGGCGTAGGAGACACTCCAAAAATGCCGCACGAGCGGCAAACAATCTGGCATAGGTACAGTGTACCGCCCGATTGGCGAGAGGAGAGAGCGTAGGGGGGTTATAGGGAGAGCGTAAGCTAGCCGCGACGGGTAAGAGAGCGTAGAGGGAGGAAGGGGGAGAGGGGGTCGCTCTCGCGCTCTCTATCACTCTCTCGCCCGCCGCTCCTCCCCAAATCTTGCAAAAGACGAGAGGTAGGCGAGGGATGAGGGAGGAGCGTGTGGGGGGAAGGGGGTGGAGGGGCGGGGCCTTGTACGGAACTAGAAAAGTGCCAAAATTGCTACTCAAACACAGAAGAATCAATCTTTATGAAAATAATAGTGCAAGTTCATCAATGTAAGAGCTTCATTTTCCATTAAAAATTATAGTACTGTGTCAATCGAAACGTACGTACTAGTGTTGTAAATTCAAACGCACATTCGCACTAATCTCGAACAAAATGTTCGAACTAATTCAATTATCTCATTTCTCGCACGTCTTTGTCTGTTCGCACATTGTGCGATTTGTGCGATTCTGTGCGAAATTACTGTATTTCCATTAACATAATTAGATTAGTACTTTCATTTTGTAAAATTTTTCACATCCTCCTCTCTCGAGTTCAAAAGCCGACTGCACTTCAAGCACTTGAAGTGGGGGGAATGAGTTGAAGAATTAGTCGAAATGAGCTCGTTCGCACACTTTTGCATACAAATCGCACAATTTCGAACAAGTCGCACGTTGTTCGAACTCGGACAAAGTCGAACAAATTCCCATTCATTGTTCGACTCCCCTGTGCGATGTGCGGGTTTGTGCGAATTCGCAACACTAGTACGTACGTCGAAGGAAACTGATTTCAATAAATTTAAAATTCGCAGTCTTCAAGATTGATTGCCTATCCCAAGTTTGGTTTTTGTGCCTAACTTATTGCTTTATGTCAATAATTTTGCTTAGCGATTGTGCTTTCTAGTGGTGATCGATTTTCATACAAATAATTTTTCTCCGACGAATTCTAGCCTCTGAAAAAAGGTGCAGAAATGCCTACTCCTGCAACTTCGAAATATCACTGTGCCTGGCTTTTAGCTTCTATTATCTTGCTTTGGTGGGCGCTGTGAAGAGCATTTCCAAAGTGCTCTCTCGTTTCGCTGATTGACGAGAGCTAAGGGGCAATGAGGAGACGACAGCAGGGATAAATAACACTTGTTTTTCAGCGAAACTCGTGGAGAAGTACTCGACCTTCGACGCGGACGTCATTCTTGGAGGTAAGGAGAAGGAGATAATACGGTTTACGCGGCAATTGATCAGTGATTTCCCGAGCAATAGAACTGCGGAAAACGTGCTGATTCAGTACAAGAATTGTAACTAAGTGCGGTAGAATGCAATTACGATCAGTAACCACCTTCCCAGAAAAAAGAAGAAGTTTTTCTGCAGAAACATTGACCTTGTTCTACTATTCTGATGATGAAATCTAATGCATATTCTCAGGCGAGTGCTGCTCGGAGAAGCGTTGCCGTCTCTCTGTCCTTCGTTCCCTCTGCTGCATTGACGGTCTCCGTGTCGTCGACGAGGAATAGACACCCAACCACTCTCCAAGAGAGCTCAGTCCCGGAATGATTCGGTGCGCCGCTCCACTCTGCTTGATCCTTACCACTCTAAGCGATAAGCAAGCTTGCCGAATTGAGTGGCGCACCCTTCATTCCCCTATAACCTAACCCAATCATACTTCTCCCGCGTCCAACCAGTCATTATCACATAGCCCCTCTGCATCGCCCTACCGTACCCCATAGCCCCATCCGTGTGTCCATTGTTAACTGAATAAAGTGGCTCGCCAGTTGAGCGGTGTAATCGGCTCGCGGGGGAGGATTTAGAGTGAGGAAGAATGGATGAAGCCAGATGGTTACTTTGGATTCACACATGGTGAAGAATAGATCAGAGAAAACCGCAAAACCCCGAAATACTCATCCCATTACACAATTCAATATGCGATGAAAACGTCAATGTAAGATAGAAACGGTTGAATAGATAGCCTGGTCGAACTCAAACTCTTTTTTTGAGGACGGGTTTTACCACTGAACTATCTGCTCACTTATTTGTCTGTGATATAATCCCATCCCACCACCGCCTCCAAGTTCCAACATCAGATCGACAGAAGAGGACCGCCGCACCATGTTCGAGAACGTAAGTGGCCCATCGAGATGGTTAATTGATGCAACGATCGATTTGCGGGCTCTCCCAGGGGAGAGACGGCGTTTTATTGTGACACGGCCACTAGGGCAGGCATCAATACGACAAGAGAGATACAATTACACAGTACAGTATAGAAGAAATGACCGGGATGGCGTTGCACTGGTCGGAAATAGGGAAGGAGTTGCTTAGGCCTCGGCGACCTCGACCTCCTCGGCGGCAGCCTCAGCAAGGGGAGCCTCCGGAGCCTGCAATTAGGATTGTTAGAGCCGGAAAAAGTCGGATCCGGGAGATAGTTCAGAGGGAAATAAGTCTACGACTTCAGAAATCTGAGATAATCTGGTAAGATTTCAAAGTCTAATAGGCGAGGGGGAGGCAGTGTTGTTAAACTATTTAAGTTCTCCCAGGTGATCCTAAAGTCTGCGAGTTCAAACTTATTTCACTGTGAGATATGTGACCGGAAAATGGGAGCCAGTGGACAGGAACTTACGGCCTCGGGTGCCTCATCCTCGAATTCCTTATCCGGGAGCTGAAGAGGGATGGGCTCAACGGGAGGACGAGCGGCGTCGCCCTCAGCCTTCACTTGCTCCACGTACTTGGGAGGCTCGAGGTTCTTTCTGAAGGGCAGACATTCGAGAGCATTATAAAGATAAAGTTGTTACGTTAATCGATGCGATTTTAGAGTCGTCACTGGTAGAGTCTTTTAGCGTCAACGCTTAATGTTCTTGGAAATCTATCAATTATGATAAGAACATAACGAACTCCTTGACACTGGAACCTTTGCATAGAAATTTCACTGCCCTGGCCATATTGCAACTCATACAGTACCTGAGTTGTTCGAGCTCCTCATTCTCCTTTCTTCCCCACTCGGGAGGAGGACGGGCAGTTCCACGAGCGATGGTGGGAGGCTTCTTCACGAACGGCTGCAAAGATCAAAGATCAATTTCGAGTGAGTCACTTGATATCATTAATTATAATTCTACCATGTGACTATAATCGCGCTGATTCAATTGCACTTATAGTTAATCACTCAGATCTCAGGGTCGGTTGAAGATCACAGATCATTACCCAACGCGAGCAAACTGTCCTAAGATCACTCCTCGTCTCGACGCATGTCAAACATCGAGAGAGGGCACCAATTACTGCGCAAGACCACTGACGCAAATAAGGTTTGAGCGTCAGGCGAAAAGCGTCTGTGACTGGTCTGTGACTGAGAAACAACAGCTAAATGCACTTCGGAGGGGATTTCGAAAACGCTAACAAGTCTAGCCATATATTGTGTACCAACGTTAATTGAGATTAATAGAAGATCAAAATATATTGTGACGGTAGAATTGCTCGGCACTTAGCTACGGTATGCTCATGGCAAAGTGGTACGGTAGGCCACTTACGTTCTCGAACATGGTGCGACGATCGCCGTATCCTCTTCTGTCGATCTGACGATCGAACTTGGAGGCGGTGGTGATCTTTGGCGGGTGCTTGCTGGAGGCAGCCTGAACGATTACATTGTTCCGATTGTAGGTGGTTTTCAGACAGTACACACAAAACACGAAACAATGCGGTATGACAGAGCTACGATATGTCAAAGTTACGGAAAACGATGTAGTAAAGTCCGTTTGTTGATTCGTGATTCATGATTATGTGAGGTCACAGACTGTGCTGCTTGATTATGGGATTGTCAACGATCGATAGTGCTCACCTCGCTGGCGTCGAGTCCCTTCTTGAGGGCCTTATTGCGGGCGGCCTGGCGCTGACGTTCAGCCAGCTCCTTCAGCTAAAAAGAGAGCAAAGAATTAGGGATAACCCTCCAAGACAAAATCCAGAGTCCCACCGTCAGAATTAAGTAATTTGATTAGTTCTTTCATTTTGTAAAATTTTTCACATCCTCCTCTCTCGAGTTCAAAAGCCGACTGCACTTCAAGCACTTGAAGTGGGGGGAATGAGTTGAAGAATTAGTCGAAATGAGCTCGTTCGCACACTTTTGCATACAAATCGCACAATTTCGAACAAGTCGCACGTTGTTCGAACTCGGACAAAGTCGAACAAATTCCCATTCATTGTTCGACTCCCCAGTGCGATGTGCGGGTTTGTGCGAATTCGCAACACTAGTACGTACGTCGAAGGAAACTGATTTCAATAAATTTAAAATTCGCAGTCTTCAAGATTGATTGCCTATCCCAAGTTTGGTTTTTGTGCCTAACTTATTGCTTTATGTCAATAATTTTGCTTAGCGATTGTGCTTTCTAGTGGTGATCGATTTTCATACAAATAATTTTTCTCCGACGAATTCTAGCCTCTGAAAAAAGGTGCAGAAATGCCTACTCCTGCAACTTCGAAATATCACTGTGCCTGGCTTTTAGCTTCTATTATCTTGCTTTGGTGGGCGCTGTGAAGAGCATTGAAGTAGTTATATAGTGTTTAAGAACACAAGTCATTTGGACTTAAACAAAAGGAGATAGAATTAATTATGTCAGAATATTAAAACCCACAGGAACTTTCGCATCAACCTGATATGTATGTTTATTATATTTCTAATCGCAATTGATCGAAAATCGGATAGCGTTGGTGCCACAGGGTTGTATACTAAATGTGAAACGGGAAACTAGCGGGTAATTTGGTAGGCTGTTGAGCCTACGCCAGGCAGGGGATTATCAATTTATATATTTGTATTTCGATAGGGGACCTACATTCAATCGAATGGAGTAGGTAACACTGGTTTGTGTGCTAGATGTGAAACGGGAAACTAGCGGGTAGTTTGGTAGGCAGTCGAGCCTACGCCAGGCAGGGGATTAATTTATATATTTGTATTTGGAAAGGGGGCCTACATTCAATCGAATGGAGTAGGTATCATTGAATTTTGTACTAGATGTGAAACGGGAAAGTAGTAGGTAATTTATTAGATTGTCGCATGTCGTTTCAGACTCAATAAATGAGTGACAGTTGAGTTTTCGGGAAGAAATTTAACGACTTGTATAAATGGGTTAAATAATGCATTCATGCTTCGTCGCTTCGATATCCACACAAAGTTCTAATGGTTGTCGATGGGTAGATGGCCATTAGGCTAGACAACAATCAATTTGGGAATACCGTGTCCTCGTTCGCCGAAACCTGTGAAGTAAGTGACTGCGAAAGGATAAAAAATGCCCTGTGAAAATACCCCGTATCCGCCTTTACTTCTTTGTCAGCGCGGGTTTTCAAATTTGAGAGTGCTTTAGTGCTTCATCGCTGCGATATACACATGAAGCTCGCATAGTTATCGATCAGAAGCCGATACCGTAGGAATATGAAAATCAATAAACACGCCTTATCCTCCGCCTTCTTAGCGCTAGTGATTTTCGATGTAGTGAAGTAGGTGAAAAACCAATAATATCCTGTGATAATACCGTATCCCTCCCCTTCTCTGCGCGGCTGGTCAAATTTGAGAGTGCTTTAGTACTTCATCGCTGCGATATCCACACGAGGCTCTGATCGTTTTCGATGTGTTCCCGATACAGCGTGAATACAAGAAAAATCAATAATACCACCGTAACCATTCTATTCTCAGCGCGGCTGGACACTGGAGGCGAACAATTCGATCATCGTGCTGAATGCGTCGATGGAGGTTGACGGACAGGCCAAGTCCGCTCTCGACCCCACTCGCATCGCCAAACAGACCATCTTCTACGCGAAACAACTCGAAATGATCGTCTAGGCCCCTCTTTTATTGACTCCGCCCCGCCTATATATTTATTGATTATTGTCCATACCTGATTTGTATCTTCTGGTCTACGGTAAAGTGTATGAAATGCGGTGAAAACGGCTTGCAGTACAACGATTTATCAACAGGAATTGAGACACAAAGCTCGCGGGGGAGTGTGTGTGACGGGACACAAAGTGATAGTGGGAAGGGCGTAATGGATGGTCAGATGGGCTGGCCACGTCCCGTTATTATATTAACTGTGAAACTACAGTAGTACTTGCTTACAAAACAACGGAGATAGGGAACAGGGAAAGGCCATGAGCTTCTATGTGGATAGATCGATAGTCATATCCCGAATCCCCCAATCAATACACATCATTATCGATCATCTCTGTGTTACGGTATGTCCCCCAGAATCGGTATGTTCGCTACAGTAACCACGGCTCATCACGGATCAACAACTTTCTTTGCAGAAGAAACAGGCAAAAGGAGACAGCGAACACTTCGCGAGTTCTCCGCAAAATATATTAATAATAATATTGAAAGGAGGAGGTGGAAAGCGGGGTATACGAAAGAGCGACAACTCATTGAAACGGGGGATAGAAAACGACACCAGAGATGAAACGGGATAACAATGCGTAGGGGCCGACCAAATCACAGCTCACTTCTATGGAAAATAAACTCTGAATTATCTCGAAAACAACGTGGGACTCAAATCGATGCGGGGGCCGCTCATGACAATTTTGGGGCAAAATCAGGGAAATGGAAAACGGTGGCGGCTTATCATCGATTATATTCGCACAAATCAAGTTATATAAAGAAAAAGGAAATTCAATTATTAGATAGGGACGCGGTTAGCCCGTGGTTTGTGTGGGGGATTCGAACTGGTATAGTGGTGTGGGTGGTGCGCGCGCGGGTGGGCTATTTTTTTGTGAAAGAGCTGCGAGGATCGACGACGATGAACAGTGGCTATGTGTTTGATCAGAGCGAGAGGAGAGATTACCAGGATTGCTGAGGTGGTGAGGGCGGGGCTAGACTGGAGTTGAAAATGAGGGGAGGCATGGGAGAGCACCCGAAAGGAGTGGAGAAGGGGGGGAGGGGGTACATGGGCTTGACAACAGATTTAAGGGGAAACGGGATGGGGAAACTCGAAATCGGAGGTAAAGAGCAGCTAGCAAAACAGAATAGTGCACTCGGGGTGAGATTGGCATACGGTAGCTGTGTGATGATATATATTGATTGGAAATAGGGGGCTTCGGCTAGACGAAATCTATGCAAAAGAGAGAAGCGAACACGAGATAACAAACAGGATAATAGCTTACAACATGTACTTACAATACAGTTTTTTTGTGTTTATATATTAAAGACTTTTATAGAGGTCTGTGATATACTTTGGGGGCGGTTGACTAGGTGGGGATTTCTGCTGGGAATCAATCGGGAACTAGGCAAGGATAGGTCAGGCTGGGGTCATGGAATGGAATGGGCGGGTCAACAGGGGCTAGTATGGGGGGATTCTTCTACTTCTGGGCGGTTGCAGCAGTCGTGGGTGGTCCGGCTGCAGCTGCAGGTGCTGCAGGGGTGGGCGGGTGCACCGGTCGCTCCATCAGACCGCCGATGAAGTTCTCCTCAGCGTAGTAGCGACCCGGGTCGGGATAGCTGCAAGGGATTGGTCTTATTAGAATGATCAAGGATATAATATTGCACGCAGACACGAGGCCAAGATAATGACATATTTTCGGTGCGCAAATCTCGCTTGCTGAATTCGCTCAAATTTTTGCTTGCCAGAAACAGTTTTTTCTCCATGTTTGCTAATATCATGCAATAGCCACCACACTATGAGTATTCCCAGGAACACGTTACATATTTTTTATATAGACTTAAAACAGGCACGATTGCTCCACCATCTGCATTCAAGACTATTGCAATCTATCGGAGCACCAATCTCGCATGTCACAAATTCGCTTCCGATCACATTTTCGGGGATCCTCAAACCATCTCACAATAAAGACAACTATTTGTATTCTACCACGGTATGGCGAACCATCGCCCATGCACTATCCCTCACACTATGTCATCTTGCTGCAGCACCACTCTCACTTGTCAAAAATTGCGTTCACAATATTTTCCCGCTGCAGCCCTCTTTTGACCAATACTCAGCCAATCTTCACATAGTTCAAAGGCCAAAGATCAAAGATCAACCAACTCACTTGAACTTGAGGAAGTCGGGCTTGTCCTCGATCTCGATGTAGGGCAGGGCGAGGAGCAGACGGCCGCCGCCCATGTTCAGCGTGTACGCCTTCTCCGCGTCCTTCATACCGGCCAGCTGCAATCAATCGATCGATAAATAACGTTATCGGTCGATAATAAATAGGTCATAAGAAGGGTAGTGATATTTCCAAAACTATCGCTAGCAACGCTATGTGCAACAAGTGGGGCGCCAATCAAACGGGTAGAACGCGGAGCATGCGACAATCTTCCTTGTAAAGGGAGAAAGATTTCAATTTTCCAGTCCCTTCCTCTCGATTTTTGTCGCTAATCGAAATTAAACATATTTTTTGAGCGAAAAGTCGAACTCCTATCGCACCCATGCTTGCTGGTCAAGCTATGTCCTACACCCGACGCCCGAATCTCACTGGTTCAAAATCAGCACAAACATAGCAATTTTTGTGTTGCGGCCGCTATCGTACCCCGGAAAAAAATCGATAGCTCACCAGTTTCCGGCGCTCCGTGTCCTTGGAGACGCGCGCCTGCAGCTCCGCAATGCTCGGCACCATCGCGAACCAGTCGATCTGGAATACGGTAGCAATTGCACCTCTGATCACCAACTGATTTTCTCATGCTCAATGGCTGGATTTCAGAACTACGTGAGTAAAAGAAAAAGTAAAGCCAACAGCTGCACCAAATTGGGCGCATAGCTACCTACTTTTTGCCAGACCACCCATCTCACTTTCTCCTTCTTCTTCTCTCCTCCTCCATCGATCGAACTGGCTGCGCTGCTCGAGCTGGTCATCTGCTGCTGCGACTGCAGCCAGGCTGCGGTCGCGGACGACGCGCCGCCCGAGGTCGAGGCGCGCGCCTCGTCCGCGGCAAGCGCGGCCAGGGCAGGCGCCGACTTGGACGCGTGCAGCGCCGCTTCCTGCAGGGAACAAGGTTACGGTAGGTTCCAGGATACGGTTGGATTATCGATTTATCGAGCCTGCCCACCTTCTTCTCCCTCTTCCGACGCTCCTTCTCCTCGCGCTTGCTGTCCAGCCCGGGCGCTGCAGCCGGCGTGGCCGCTTGCTGCTGCAATCATTTACCGTAACAACATTCCGCAAAAAAAAACAAGCAATAATGCAAGCGATAAAGAGAAAGACACTGAACGCGTAGCGCTTCGCAGAGTTTCGAAATGATTTTCGCATACTTTCGAAACCAGCTATCTCGAAAACTCGACCCTTTCATCTCGCGATATTTTCAAACGTTCAAATGCTCATTTGCTGTTTCAATGCTACTTCAATCCTTAGCCAGCCATGTTCATATCGATTACATTACAGAGTGCTTTCAAATCCACCTATTTCAAGAACTCAACTCTATCACCTCGTGAACCTTTCAAATGTCGAAATGCTTATTTGCTGTTTCAACGTTGCTTCAAATGCTCGAAAGGTGGTAGTCAGTCAATGTTCATCGCGGTTTCAAGTTCGTTTACGCATACTTTCAAGTAGCTACCGTAACAACTCACCGCGAGTGATCCCGTATCAGTGGTGGTTCTCGACAGGGACAGCTTCAGCACGAGGCCGCCCTTGCCTCCCTCGGCGGGCGGAGTGACGATGCGGACCGTCGTCGTGGATGACGTCGACGAAGAGGCTTGAGCAGCTTGAGAGGACAGGGCGGCAGACGAGGGAGTGCTGCCGAGCGGCTTCTAAAGAGGGAAACAGTGAGTTACATTCAGTTTCGGACGCTAATATCTTTTTTTTTCGTACATCAGCAGTAGCCGCATTAAAATAAAACATATTTGAAGCGTTTAGCTGATCTGCTGAATCCGCAATCGCCTACTGTAAGGTTGGAACAGAAAACAGCAAGAACGTAATTATAAATTTTTTGCCCAACTTTCCTATATTTTAAGAGCCAAATAGCGGTTGAAATCGAGAAGGAAACCAATTTTAGCATGTGATTTATCAGTTCGTCCTCTAACCACCTAGTGTTATTAGTCGAGGTTCATTAAAATATTTGGTCCAAACGCGATTCCAGGAACACTGACAATTCCAGGAACTTGTTAGCGAATGTTAGTTTCAGTTGCTGCTATGGGCCCAAATCCCAGGGTATGAATTGATAGAATAAACGGGGTACTCCTCACCTTTCTCTCGTACTTCCTCTTCTTGTCGAAGACGTACGGCGACTGCGCCGGCTCGCCGCCATTCGCTAGTGCTGCGGCCAACTGGAAAATAAAGAATTGGAAAGTGTTTATTTAAGAATGAACAAGAAGGGGTAAATAGAAGAGTAAATATAATAGTTATTCACCAATTGATTTTACCAGAATCGAAATCAGCCCTGGTCCAGCTAACTCATACATGAAGTGAGACCAAAACCTGTGCGGTAACAACTTGATCGTGCCCCATTCCATTATTGTTTGTATACTTATACCAAGAATGCAAGTGACATTGCTTAAAATTTTCTGTCCAGCATTTTGGCATGATATAGAAACTTCGTCTCACCTGTCTCATTCATCAACATTTATCTCTCTAATTATTATTTTACGTAATTACATTCGTACGGTTCTACGGTTATCCTCGGCCTCCCTCTTCACCTTCTCCTGGTGCGCAAAACCGCATCCATTCTCACTTACTATACTATTTATATTTTATCGCATAAGACCACCAATCTAATCGAATAACCAAATATTCTAGACTTATCCCGATAGTCCGAAACCACAACTCGTCTGCTCACCATTAACACTTTTCCCAACAAATTGTAAAGCCATTTTTAGAGAAAATTTCTTGAACAAAGGATGGGAAAGAGCAATTCTCACCTGCTGATCCTCTGCCTCCCTCTTCACCTTCTCCTCGTGCGCCTTTGCCGCGTCTTCGAAGCCGCGAAACGGCAGGTTGCTCGTCAGCTGCGCCACGAGGTCCGATGTCGACTGCAAAAGATAGAGGTAATCAAAAATTAGACCAGCTACCGCAATCAAAAAAGTCATGAATAAGGTCCGATGTCGACTGAAAATCAATATTTAGATCGCAATCGATAAGAAGATTAGCTACCGTAACCCCGAGATAACGAACGAGACGATAGTAACTAGATAGTGCGTGGACCCGACGTCGACTGATTGTGAGAGGAGTGATGCAATTAATAATTATCGTAGCCTAACGACGGCTGCATTCGTCGAACTGAAAGCCCCATTTTCATTTCGTATTATTTTTTTTTCAGTCACTGCGCCGAAAACACTGATTCTCCCCCGAATTGTTTGAACCTATAGGCTCCTCGAATCCTAACCAGGGTTGAGCGACCCCTCCAACTTTGGTGTGCACCCCCGCGATTTGACCGTCATGCACCCGTAAATTAGGCGAAAACATTGATTTTTTTCACACTTGTACCCCCGGAAACACCCTCTTGTACCGCCGCAAAACCTGTCGTTGGTGGTTCACGCTCAACACTGACCGTTAACTACTATCTATATTCCCGACTGTAAAATGGTATTCCCCTAGAACTACCGTAACTCTACCGTACCTCTCCCTCCCTCGGTAGTCTCTTCGGGTGCGGTCGAGTGAAGAGCTGCACGAAACCGTGCAGCATGAACCAGTCGGCTGCAAATTCAAACGTTGCTTTAAAAAAAATATCATTGTCTTCATCTCGCCAATTTCATGTTACACCGTTATGATACCACTAAACCCCTAACAACGAGCTACTGTGTACTTGCTAAATGTTCGAAACAACAACAAAACATTATGTCTCGGAAATTGCGTGATTACATCAAACCATTTGTAGTAACATGTTAGTGGTATCGTTTCACCATGGTAAATCAAATAAAAATAGCAAATCCCGCCCACAATCTCTTTAAATTCCACCCACCTGCAGCCGTTGCAGCCGCAGTCGTCCGTATCGACCTCTTCCTCACTGATGACAATGGCACGTTGAGCGCCCGCACTGCAGCATCGCCCGATAGCTGAAATTACAGGAATTCTCTGGGTTTTTCCAGTGTATTCCTAGAGTATACGCCTTCCCTACTACACCACCAAGCCTTTTTTTACAACTACGAAACCGTTTTGATCATGGAATCAACTTAACCCCTCCCCCCCCCCACTATAAGTCCGGGCGACAGCAGGTTACTGTGGGCCTTGGGCGCGTAGCTCCCGTTCGCAGAGGGCGAGAGGTTCGACGCGCGTTCTGCAAATATGAAAATAATAGTAATACAAATTTTTATACCAGTACGTTATAATTTCCAAGGTGTCCAGCACCCTGGCACGGCGGCCAGCAATTCATGCTCTACTCACCTTTTGCTTAGTTTCCTTACACCACCTTTCAGAATTTTTTCTTACCTTCAGGTGATTTTGTGCCGCATGCTTCTTTCATTAGCGAAATAAATGGGGTCGCTAACTTTTCATTACATCTAGTATTTTTTTACTGGGTTTTATGTTGCATGTTTACTTCATTAGACATCTGTCTACTTAAACAACGATAGCTCACCACTGGCAATGCCGGGCGTGATCCTCCTGTTCGACGGGGTGTGGGGCGTCAGGCGCCTCCCGCCGACCGCCGGCGACACCAGACTCGGCGTGCCGTTTCTCGACGTTGACGCCGACGAAGAGTTCGTCGTCGGCTGAATATCGATCGATTATTACCCCTCAAGGCGTCAGGATAAGGTAATCATAGGTCTCCACGCCGCCGGCGACCAACTTTTTGACCAAGAATTCATTGTCAAAAAATAGGTCGCCGGAACTGCTGGAGAAGTATGACAGTAGTACAGTTCGAAATACGGACAATCATCCCTCATTCCAGGCATCATCTCATATCTGATAATGTGCGAAATGAAGAGACGATCGCACGTAGTTCGAAATCTATACGGTAGCCACGCAGACGGAATCTGCGTGTGCCTCTCGGTGCTTCACGTCACGGGGAAAGGAGGAAATTAAAATTGTACGTTTGAAGTAAGGATGGAACTGATAAATAGGAAGGGACAGAATGAAAACGTCGCGACACTACGAGTACTGTATGCGGCGAGGACCGGTCGATCGATTACGGTAGCCGATTGTCGATTGATCTCGATTACGGTAGCCGATTATCGATCGACCAGTCCCCGTCGTTAATCTGTCGCGACTCACACATCCGTTTTCGCCCGAGGCAGCGCGATTCCGCAGAATCTTCGCTAGCTGTGATGCATCTCATCATGATCATGTTTCAGAGAGCATTATATTTATTTAAACAATAATAATAATAATGAAAATAAATAAACTAAAACAAGGTGGATGCTCCACTGGACCTTGCCACATACCTCGACAAGCTTCTGCCATGCTTTGATGAGTCCTCGACACCGCTTCGCCAGGGCAGGCCACATTTCGGCCATGCCCTTGCGGGAAGTATTTATGGCCAATCCAACGCGAGTCGACTGCAATAGTATATATATTTTTTATCCCAGTGATGCGGGAATCTCCGATTTTTCGAATCTCCTGTTTTTTTATTCATCCGCCTAATTTAGCTAATAACGTCCATTTCAATGCATCATTTATTTATCAAACTGCAATGAGCGCACGATATTTCCACGTAAGCTGCCCATCAAGGATGCGGGGGAGTGCGGTCGAAACTTGCTCCCCCTCTCCCATAAATCCAATGGGATAAGGAAGCAAGAAAAAGAATATGGGGGCGGTTTGGCGATTGTCCATCCTAGATAGCGGATCCGTCATCCACACTAGAGCGGCCGTTGTTCACCATCACTCTAAACCCCTTGAACCCCTTTCCACTGATCATTCCTCTCCTTCCATCCCTCTTCTTTAACACTTTTTGTGTGTACACACTTCTTTCTTGTCGGTGTCTTTCAGTGATTTGGGGAGTGACGCAATGCGTCGTCACCTTTCTTCCCCCGTTTAAGTGATCAAGTACGGGGTTTGGTTCGGCCGGTTCCCTCAGGGGTGAGTAGTTGCGCGAGCGCGCCAAGCGTGTGCCCTTCCCCTCCCTCCTCTTTCTTCCACCTATTCAAACACACATGCGAGCGTGCCAGACTGATCGCAGCGATCGATTGGGAGGAGGGAGTAAAGAGAAAGGAAGGAGGGGAGGGAGGAAGGGAGATTGGTACAGTGGGGACACGGTGCCAGGTCGCGAGGGCCCAGCATCTAAGGACGAGTAGAGGTCAAACGGGGCGAGTATCGATGTGCTGTTAGATAACCAGATCAAGGTTAGTAGGTTGTATAACCTAGTAAAGGACGAGCACTCCAAGGCACTCACTTATCTCTAACCGCCCTTGTCACGTCACTAATCTAAAGGACAAGAATCTCCCTTTGTTTGATCAACCCATCGAGAAAGTACCGAGTTTTTCGCTGCACACACACGATCTTGTATACGCTTTCCTTCTTTCTTCTTGACTCCCCTCTAGTACTAGCGAGGCTCGAGCGAGTGAGGGGAAGAGGAAAGGGGTGAGGGATGCAATCGATTTGTGTGAGCTAGAGAGGCGATGGAGCGCAAGGAAAGAGGAGGGTGGCTAGAGGGAGCAGGGGGAGCGGGAGGGGGAAAGGAAAGGGGGACACAACACTCGCCTCAGTTGGGGAGAGATCCCCGCCCGAGCGAGGGGGACTCTCGCTGCCCCAGAAAATAGGGGAGACTATGCTACTCGAAGAAGCAACTCTCACCTCGAGTATCTCCCTGGTAAGATTGACTCGCTCGAACTGTTCGATAGCAAGAGTCGCCTTCACTTCGTCCTTCTGGAATGTGTGAATCACAGTCACGTCATTATATCCCTTTCACTTGATATATCCTTGTTATATACATTCCCCGTTTACTTCCCCATTACCAGCACGCACTCCCAGCCATCAATGGTACAGTTCATGAGGATCAGCAGCGCAAGAAATACATTGTGGTGTGTGAGGGCAAGAATACACAAGAGCAGGAGACAGAAACAATCTGCTTTATTACTGATACAGGCTTGCGAGGGTGCAACCATTTAGGGGTTACACCACACCGCAGCTTCACTCTTTCAAGAGACGGAGAAACAACAATGTGAAATAAACAATTTCCTTCAGTTGTGCAATCGTTGTCGTGACTCACCACAAAGACAACTCACTCTAGCCGTTTCTCGGCGCAATTGTTTCAGGTGACAAAATAATACACAAAACACGTCAGGATTGCTGATGAGTGCGTGCTTGAAATGGTCGCGAGAGAAAGGCAAGCGTAAACCCGCGCAGGTAGAAACACGGCTTGTTGCCTTACATTCGTAATGGCGGTGGACAGCTGCTGCTTGAGCTGCTCTATCGTTGCAGCCGGCGTGAGAGCCATTGTGGCCGCCTTGGGCGGCGCTAGGGCAGCCCGGCTGACCTCCGGTGAGGCCACCGGTGCCCTCCTTTCTCCTCCTCCAACCACGGAAGACGACGGATGAGCAGCGGATGTAGCTACAGCACACGCAACCATCAGCCGCACACCACAGCTCAGCCACTCGTCTGGGGCTCGCGCGCGAGTAGAGACACTTATGTACCCCTCTCCTCCTCCTCTCACACTGACTCCGCCCACCTCTCGCTCTCTCCTTCTCTCATTGGTTCAAAGGCACAGCATGACAATTTCTCGTGAGCGCGCACATGACTTTTCATGGCTTTTTACTACTTAATACGAACTTTAATCTCAATTCTGAATATTTAATCGTAATCAGCGTAATTCGATCTATCGGAATATGCAAATAAATGTAATTTTTATTCTAATAAATATTCACGTATTCTAATTTCAAGGCTCTTTGGAACCTTTTCGTTACCTAAATTTAATTCTAAGCATATCTTCGAAATCAGCGCGATTTGCTCTATCCGATTATATAAACAAAATAATAATGAAACTTCAAAAATCTTGATTTACTTTGATTTCCACAGGTGACTGACGCGTCGCGGTCGCGCAAAGCGGTTCCGCCCGAAGCCCCGCCCTTTTTCGGGAAGATCGGGAAAATCAACGCTTGAAGGCGAACTGAAAAAAAGGTTAGTTGATCAATTTCACATACTTATCCGGGGAGATAACACCTGTAACTTCAGGAATCGCTTAAGGTCACGCAATAGCGACCACATGACAATTTTGGGCCAGTTTCGAGGGAATTTGACTGTTAATTTTAGTTTTATTCAAATTAACTGATTATTTTAAGTTTTCCGTGGCGGCAATTGATGTCCGGCCCTCCGTCAGTGCCACGACTACGAGTTTCGAGCTCGCACGGCCGTCGAAAGCACGCGGACGCCGATTCACGGCAGCTCGACCTAACAGATGACGTTGACGACAATGGTTCGTTTTTTTCGCCGTTTGTTTTTGAGAAAATATCCGCATATTGCTGACTTTTATCCCTTTCTGATGTCATCATGTTATTCCATCATTAATAATGCCCAGTGGACCTTTCGGATGCGGGGGAAACGCGGGGTTGCTAGGTGACGAAACGCGCGAGCAGCTGGTATGTTTGGCGGTTGTTTCACTTATTTGTTC
>LS485252.1:309141-321665 GCA_900490705.1 Pristionchus arcanus
AGCATGATGGACCCGGGATCCTCTCCAGAACAGCACGAAGAGCTCAACATCCGGGTACGGGACCATGGCGACACCGAGCCGCCACCTATCGCACGGAAGAATCGAATTGGCGGATTGCTAAAAGTGAGTTGCCACTGTTGCCTATCATATTCCTTTCACTACACGACCCCGAAAGAGGCTTATCGGGCGTGTGCTTATGGAAATTTACTGTGTGTGTTGATCTATGATCTACTATTTCCAGGACGCTCCAACTTCTGGGCTTAAGAACCTCTCGGAAAGCGTCGGAGGAGCCGTGAAGCGGCCTCTATCAGGTACAGATGTTAATTTATTACGAGTTTTCCGATATAGGGGCTTGCATTAGATTGCTAAAGCACCTATAGATCACCTTTGGAAGCGCTCATATTGCAGGGATCTTCCGGAGACCCGGCTCTCGCGGGGGCGGTCGCCAGAAGGAGGAAACGTCAACAACCTCCGAATCCGCCTTGAAAGGTGATTTACTGCTTCTTCTTGGGCTTGAGAGTTCTTATCGAAGCTATTAGTTGACCATAAGGGACGAAGAGATAAGATAATCTAGGTAGGCCAGATTAGATATTACCTGTGCCCTCTAGTACATGAGTAGCCGCGTCCGTATCAACGAAGATAGGGGCGGCAGATAGACGGAGAAAATCGCGCGAGCGACCCTTCTCTGCCGATTCCCTGGGCAGGAATGAGGTGGCGACGAGCGAATTGAGAGGGATCTAATCAGCGAAATTGGTTTGTAAATGCAAATTGAGTTGGTGATCGTTTTCACATTGAACTGATCATGAGGAAATGGCACTGAGCGCGAGGGAAAAAATAGGGAGTGCCGCCTTGTTTATTTCCAACGCGAGTGAAATCGATGTGGTGGGACACTCACAATGTGATGAAATAGAGGAAATGGTTGGAAGTGAGGGATGGGTGATGCCAGCCCACTCAGATGCGCGTTTTAAGTTATCGATTTGATCTTTGATCTTTCAGTATCGGGAACGACCGAAGTACGATCGATGTCGCCAGCCCCGAGGTTTCCTGCTAACGAAGACGCGGTGAGTTGGGGTTCAGTTCATGGTAGGGACAAAAGTACAGTATACCGGAATGGCAGTGTATTTGAATTTGTTTGTTAGTTGATGATTCAAATAGGAATGTGTATTTGTAGCTCCACATATAGATCAGTTAGACTCTTTGTTGAAAAGAGCGTCTGTCTAGCTATAGTCGTCTCCCTTGTTAAAACGTTGGATGCCATGGCAACGCCTTCTGTTTATCTGCGCCCGAGGGCACGCGAGTAGGCAAGCATGCGATATTTCATCGGGCGAAGCCGGCAATTATGGATTTCATGTGGTAGTCGAAATTGGCGGGTACAACGAGGCCCATGAAATTATTCGTTATAGTAAGATGTTATTCATCTTCAAGACTGAAGCCATGAATTTACTGATCGTCGTTTTAACGTTTCAAATCAAAATAACTAGTCTAGACTCTAGGGGCAATTTAGAAGTGGATGTGCATCCGGACGGAAGAGGGGAGTGGAGGTTAGCTATATAATAGTGAGATCTCGGTGATTTTGGTACGAAAATACCGTGCTCTATGATGTTCACGTGGGATTCATTCATCCAAAATACCCATCACTGATTTGATACCTCTGCAGTCGCGTCGCTCTACGGCGACTCTAAGATCAGATTCCCCTAAAATAATTTCCCATCCGTGAAATGGTTCTATTACAATAGCAATATAAGATAGAGAATACGGGACTATGAAATCAGAAACAATTGCGAGGAGCTAATCATGATTCGATCTGCAGTCGCGTCGCTCTACGGCCCGCGACGACTATGACCAGAACGCGGCCGCGGCCCCGCACATCACGCCCAGCCAGCTGCACGGATTGCTGCAGGTGAGAGTTTTATTGTAAATTTAAATTTATTACTTTGTTTTTAAATTGCGAACTTCGGAGGGTTGTTGTGATCAAGGTAGGTAAATCGAAGTTTCGGGTGTGATAAATACGAGGTAAAATTTGATGCTAGTCAATTCGTTCATAATGGTCTTTTCTAATAAAAAAATTAACAAATTGGTGCCAACTGATGAGTTTTGTTCTCCGCAAGGTGATGTGAGGTTGCGCATGTGCCGTATAGGCAGGGCCCGATTACTATGTAAAAAATGACATATCCAATCCACATTTGGCTGATTTCTGCGAGTGTGGAAGGGAGAAAAAGGTAACCCAACCCACATTTGGCTGATTTTTTTGGGGTGTGGGAGGTAAAAAGCAAAACCAACCCACATTTTGGCATTTTTGAAAATGCATGTAATCGACCCATGCGTATAGGGCTTCGGGTTTCCAGCTCGTCAATGGTAACACCTTCTTGATTGACTAAAATATATTATCCCAAAAATTGCTCTAGGTAAATTGCGGTATATCCTGATTGATGAATACTTATCATGTGTGATACATTCCCTGAATCTGACAATTCAGGCAATGTATGAACTGTGAGTAGAGCGTCCTGAATACAATCACAGTTACGGTTTGTTAAAATTTCTAGCTAGGCACATTGCGATTTCGAATGCGCACCATAGTCATTCACTGTTAGAACTGGCGATATCATTAGCTATCATAATAAATCACTATTGCTTTGAATGATTAACCTTGCTAATTTCAGGTTGATGCGCTAGCAGCGAAGTACCCGCACATGGTCAAGCTGGACGATATTGGTGAGTTATTAATTTAATTAATTAATTAATTAAAAACACAAAGTTCGTTAGTAATTGGCCTGTGTTGCTTAGTGTTTCCCGCACCCCTATTACCATCCCTTGGCTTTGAACCCAGATCAACGATCGATGAAGCGATTTGTGCCGTGGTTTCCTGACCCCTGACCTAGTATATTCTTATCAGTGCGAGCCTCGCTGGCGACCCGCCTTTGTTGTGCCCCGCGTGCGTTATGTTAGAGAAGGGATCAAAGTGTGAGAAGGAGGGTTTGTTCAGAGCGTGTTGAAATACTTTCACGTGATTGTTTACTGCACGGAAATAGCTGTTGTTTGCGAAGGGATCTGTTGTCGATTTGACGCCGAATTCTTCTAGAATTATTATGAATTATTCTTCTAGAAATATTCTAGAATTATTATGATTAGTCTTGATTTTGGTCTTGAATATGCTTGATGACAAAAATGTTTTTTTTTAAAATTGATGTTGATGTTGTTGTCGCGAAAATTTTAATTTTTTTTATTGCTCGTTTTCATAGCCAGTGCAAGATAAGAGGACGTGATTGACTTGGCGCCAAGTAGTGACTAAGAGGTTGTTTTGGTGTTATTGTTGTTGTCGCGAGCCCATGAAAACAATAAACAAGCTGTTCGCCCAGTAGCCGGCCGCTTACAGTGACTCTTGATTTACTGCCCTGCTAATTTCGAGTGAGCGAGAGTCGGATGTTTGAGAGGAGAAAGCGCGCACCACATAAAATTTCCACACCTAGCAGGTTGGAGTTTGATCTAGGCCATATTTAAGGGAATTGAGCTAGCGAGTGATCAATGTAGTAGTTGTGGTGCAAACAAAAGTAAGCCAATCACATTAGAGGAAGAATATTGCTAATCTATGCACATGCGTCGTTTAAGTTTCGCGAATAGTTCATCATCCCAGAATCTCCAGGTAGTCAATAGAATGAACAATGATTTTCACCTTTTGATGACATATCTCTCACTTCTTCTTGCCGCTTCTGTGTTTCGCTCAATATTTATCCTCTTAAAATGTGACCATTAATAATTTACGTCGGGAAAGTGTTGTTAAAAAAGATTCAAAGGAGATGATGTATTTTGTGCTCATGCCCATTCGGGCTTCACTTGGTGATCATCCTCTCAAAAGGCAGATGTTTTACAATAGCTTTGAACGTCTCCGTATCCACAAAAATTTTGAGTGTCCAAGTGTTGATTTGATCCTCGGTAGTAGATATTTTATTTTATTTTTTTTAAAACAAGTTTCTGAACATCTCCCTGCTCTCTCACTACCTTGTCGTTGAGTAGATATGAGGTGGCGAACTAGTTAGTGCGCGCTTCAAATATAAATCTAGCTTAACATCTGCATTTTACCACCTGTTTCGAGTTTCACATCGTTCTCATAACCAATTATCTTGCAGACATCTCCCTTCTCTCCCGCTATCTCGCCTCGGAGGAGGAGGTGGCGGACGAGCCGATCGCGTGGACATGGGACACGATCTTCACCTCGACGTCGTCGGAGATGAGACAGGTACTTAATTTGAGGGTGCGTGCTAGAAGCGCCGGGTAGGGAGAAGCGCCTTCCTGGTGATTTTTAAAGGCGTCTAAAAGTGAAACTAGGTGAATTGATGTTTAGAGGGATATTAATGTTCAAACAGTACGGCGAAGATTCAATGTGTTTTGGGGGCAGTATCTTTGTAAAAAAAATTATCGCTGGGTTAGAAAAGATAGGAAGAGGTGCTTGGAGTGGGATACACGATTTCATGCACAGGTGCTCGGTTTTGAAAGTGGAGTACGGTAGCAATGGTTACGGTGGTCTAATGGGAGCGTGAGGTGGGCGGAGTGAGTGTGAGAGGAGGAGGAGAGGGGTACATAAGTGTCTCTACTCGCGCGCGAGCCCCAGACGAGTGGCTGAGCTGTGGTGTGCGGCTGATGGTTGCGTGTGCTGTAGCTACATCCGCTGCTCATCCGTCGTCTTCCGTGGTTGGAGGAGGAGAAAGGAGGGCACCGGTGGCCTCACCGGAGGTCAGCCGGGCTGCCCTAGCGCCGCCCAAGGCGGCCACAATGGCTCTCACGCCGGCTGCAACGATAGAGCAGCTCAAGCAGCAGCTGTCCACCAGAGTTGCTTTGAAAATAGCCGTAGGCACGATGAACCTAATTTAGATGCACATGCTTACGTCAATTCACTGAGAAGGTAGCGAAAAAATATGCAAAAAAGAGAGTATTTTTGCGAGCAAACCGTATGTGCTATCAATGTCCGGGGGCCCCGCTGAAATTCAGAAGTACTGATTTTGAAATTGAAATATAATTATCAATTTCAGGAATGGGTGCAGGACGACGATAGTGGCGACGAGGATCCGACCGGGCGAGGAGCCATCTCGCTACCGTACTTTTGAGGATTGATCTTTGATCTCTAGAAGATTGGTCTTTGATCTAATCCCGTCGAAGGAGTCACCCCTTTCTTTTTTGAAGTGTAATCGTTGATCTACTGTATTGTAGCTATCTTTTTTTACTCGCTATCCTACCCTACAAAGTAGTATTTATTTTGCATGTTTTCTGCGCTTGTATATTGTCAACGATTGTGCCAGATAGTATATCTCTAGTCATTTGTGATTTCCCTCCCGTCTAGTCAATGTTTCAATCTGTCATCCCCCCAGCCAGTTGTCCCCCTGTGATCTCAACCCCCTGTCTCCCTGATCTCACTAGCTATACAACTAGAGTTTTCGTGATCAATAATCCCTCACCATTCGCTGTATTACACCGTTGTGTATGACGATTTGGAATGGATAAATGAACTTTTGCCTCGTTTCCCTGCCCATCCCTCGCTTCTTTTATGCGGTTTAGCGTGTGTCATTCTTGGTTCGAGTCCAACCAACCATACCGGATAGCCTCTGTTTGACGTCGTATTGTGATGTGGAGAGAAGGGAAGGTTGTGTGTTTTGTTTTGGCTTGTTTTTTTCGTGTTTTGACAGTGACGGTAATCCGATTCAGTATCGACCGACGAGAATTCGCAAGCACGAAGAGATGCCGAGGCTGCGGCCGTCCCAGGTTGGTGAAAGCGTGCCCGTGCAAACGATTTTAAAGTACTACGACAAAGCTAGACCATAGCTCGTGGTTGGACCACAGCTCTTAGCGGGCTGTTAGTTCGGTTCGAAGGCGTAATCGAGGGTGGCTCTGTCAGAAAACATGCTGATTGTGAATGGGGCTGTGAACGGAGTGAAAGTCATTAGTTCTCGTCTAAACTATAGTCCAAGTAAACATAGTGAATCATAAGTTTACCTAGAAGAATTTGAGCAAGAGAAAAAAACAAAGTCAGTCCCAAATTCGTTTGCCAGGTGTGGCCTTGTTCAACTTGATTAATTCCCATCTGCACTATTAGCTAAGTAGACATAATGAAACATAGGTTTACCTGGTAGAATTTGGATGAGAAGATAAAGATCAGTTCTCAATTCTCCAGGTGTACCGTAACGGGGCGATCGTTGCGGCCGGCCTCTTGCTGATCTACATCCTCTACTCGTTCCTCGCTTCCGATGGACCGACAGCACCCGGAGGAATCAGGTATGGTGAATTGGGAGGGTTATCGAGAAGTGATTGTCACTGACGTTCAAACGAGGAAATTAGCTGTTATTATTTTTTGGAAGGGAGAAGGAGATCTGAATGTGAGATTGACAAGAGCTGAGATTTTGAGTTGGGAACTTCTCTGTTTTTTGGCCCTGACTACGACCGCTCTGAATGTGAAGGGGTAGGGAATGAGAATGATAGGGATGGAATACTTTGCGAGAAAAGACTGGGCCAAAAAACAGAGAAGTGCCTTGAGTTGACACGTAGCATGCGAAACGCAAAATGTGAAAGTAGCATCACAAGTAAGAGAAGTAGTGCAGGGGAGTGAATTATCGTGTGTTTATTCCTGAAACAAATAATAGACGATTTCCACTTGGTTTTCCACTTCCATCCTCTACACGTACTACTCATGAAACGTGAAAGATGCAAGTTGCTGTTGCGTTGCAAACGCCGGTCTGCCAGAATTGTTGACAATATTATTTTGAGTTAATGGACACCATGCAAAATATAAAACATGCAAGTTGCTTTGCAGACAGTGTAACAGAGGGGTGATTCTATCTTCTGGTATATATTTTCTGTAATCATAGTAAAGGAAATGGTATTTCCGGGTAATGGAGATGGAATTGCTTTCCCGCTTGCATCCTCTAGACGTACTACCCGTGAAACATGAAAGATGCAAGTTTGCTGTAATTTTGCAAACGCCGAAGTGCTATGCGCAATGCTTCAAAGAGTAGTCGAAAGCCCGTTCATTGATTTGTAAGCAATCTCGAGTTAATATAAGCCAATTGGACGCCGTAATTCAATAGATCCATAATTCAGATCCGCGCAACAGCCGCCCAAGCACTCGTCCAAGCACCTCTTCCTTACCATCGATAAGAACAGGTATACGGTAGTTAGGAACGGTAACTAAGTACGGCAGTTAGGTAAAGTAATAGTATCGATTCAGCGACGGGTGCATTGGTGGTGGAATTCTATGTGTTTATTGCGAGTGGGGGAAGATGTACAACTAATTTTGATGATGTGTTGAAGTGAATGTACTCTGACTGGAACGTGAAAGATCCGGGGTTTGCTGTGACGAGCGCAATAGCAAGAATGGTCATTTTTGCAATTGTATCAATCCATAATCCTACTACCGTATCCCTTCCAGGATGGACACTCGCTTCGAGCAGCTGGCTCCCAAGCGGATCTTCCTGTGGACGCCCATCTTCCGCAGCTACACCGGGCCTACCGTATCCGACTGTCCGGGACTGGAGGTGGGTTGATGGTGGGGATTACGGTAAACTATCTGTGAAATTGAGTACTATAATCATGTATGCGACGGGAGACTACTAAAGATTGCTCCAAGGGATGTGGATGTTATATTGAGCAAGATAAGACGACAGAGCAAAAATGTGTTTTAGTTTTTACTGGGATATGTCGTCGGCGCAATGTTTGAACTGCTGCGTTAGAGGTTATAAAGTCTTGGTGAAACTTAAAATGAGCACGATGTTCTGATAATTGGCCTTTCCGACCCCGTACCTCCCGAACTGGAGAAGAAAGCGACCACAAACTGATTGGGTTACGATACCTAATGAGTTCGGTATTCGTCGTTGCAGAACCGGTGCATCTTCGACCACGATCGATCGAGACTGGCCGCGGCGGACGCGGTGCTATTCCACGGCCCGGATCTGGTCGACGTGGGCCTGCCGCCGCCTGAGAGCAGGTATACGGTAGTAATTGAATGGGAAGGGGGTACGGTAGAGATAGTGATTGGGAGGGGGATGTGGAATGTGCTGATTGTGAGCAATGTGTTGTGCGGTCGAGTTCGACTAGATATCAGTGACAGTGTATCACTTGAAATATTGTAGCAGACAAGAAACCGGAATTCACTGGGAGTTTGAATTTTAGAATAAGCAATTTTTGGGATATACGGACTCGCTGTGCTAACGTTAGAACCCTGGGAGTTGATGTGCGCATGGAACGGAAATGTTCTGGTTTAGTATAGCAAGTGAGGCACTGTGGCCGGTCGATGTAAGGTACTTGGGGTATCGGTAAGTATGTCACCGAAAAGCCAACGCAACCACACTTTGAACCTACTAGCCGGCAATAGCCCGGAGGATAAGAATTGATTTCCCAAATTGACGTGCGACTTCGATCAAAACGCTTACATTCAAGTATTATTTAGGTTGAGGATGCAACCAGAATATACAAGTTGTTTTCTGCAACAGCAGACCGCGGAGTTATGCACTCGGATAGTAAGCAATGCGAATGAACTGCAGAATATGCGATAGATGTATTAGTAGAATCAGCAACTGCGCATGATCAGATCCGATGCAGCGCTGAGAGAGGTGATGCCTTGCAAGAAACGCGAATGTGCGGGGTGGAAAATTTACGGAAATGGTTTTGGAATCATGACTTCGGTGGTGTTCAATAGTATCAATTGCTCTGATTACTGTAGCGAATAATTACCGTACTCGACTACCGTAACCCCGCTTATCCGCTCAGGACCCGCAAGCAGCGGTACGTGTTCATGACGATGGAGGCGCCGGCGAACACGTTCGTCCACTACCCGGCCGGCCTGCTGCAGGGTGAGTACGATAGGGGTACGGAACATGTGGATTACGGTAACCGTTGCTGTTAGGATACGGCAGTTCGGTAGTAGGGACTGGGTGCGATAGGAGGAGGTTACTCTAGAGGTTTGGTGACCGTACCCGAGCACAGCTTGCTGCATGCGGTTGGGGGGTACGGTAGAGTATGGGGATTACGGTAGTCGGTACGTAAGGCAGTGCCCCATTACCAAGTGATTACGGTAGGAGTACGGTAGAACGGAGTGTATGGTAGTAAGATAGAAGATGATTACTATATGATACGGTAGGAGGGTGGAATCCCCGACCAATCACTAAGACCTAGTGATTAAGACTGGGTAAGCTAGATCGGAGGTGTAGGGAAGAGTATAGTACTGCGAATGACGAAGGTGCTGTAGTTGGAAGAATTTTTGTTCTAGTGAAGCATTGCCGCGACATATTATAACCGTTGCTTATCTGAAGAAGATGAAGTGACAATGAAACCGAAACGGACTGGGAATGAAAATTTGAGTTCGAGCAGATTTATCTCGCATAACTATGTGTGGAATACGCTGAAAGACGGTGAGTACGGTGGGAACAAGGGAGTACAATAGACCTATAGGGGGATGATGGACGGTAAAGATTGCGGGCATACAAAAGGTGCTATAGTATTTTTTTGAAGAGGGTTTCCGGGAAGCATTATAGCAGTTGCGTCTCAGATGGAGTTCAAGTGGTAATGAAACAGGGACTAACTGGGACAATAGTTCGGTTCAAACAGATTCGTACCACATAATTTATTATGCAAACTTTCAGCAGAATTGCGACGCGTTTGCGAAATTTGTTTGTCGTTCAATATTCCGAGGAAATATCGTTAACGTCCTTTCACTGATGAATTTGGGTGATGCATGAAACCGGAAAGTGGAACGATTCAAATGTTTACTTGCTAGGGGTGTCCTTCCTTTCTGGCTTGACAGCAAAGCCCTGCCTGCCCAGATCAGTAGCAGTGGTTAGAGAGCGCGTTCTAGAATCGCCGAATTCATACAATGCCTTGCAGCCAACTACTTCAACTGGACGATGACGCCACTGTTCTCGTCGGACGTCCTCTTCAAGTACGGCGGATTCTGGCTGACGGCCAAGGAGGCGGAGCTCAAGGGTACGGTGGATAGTGATTATTGATTTTTAGCTGGGATCAACAGTCCTAACAAAAAAAACTGTTTCTTTGAAGTACTTGGGTAAAGTGTGAAACCGAGAAAAACGAGGAACCGAGAAAAAAAATGAGCGATGCGATGGGGCAACGTATTTTAGTATGGATGAAATTCGGCAGTCGATTATTTAAGTATGGGCACTTCTATAGTATAGGGGGCCAGGGACACACAGCCCTAAACTCAGTATATTTCGGTCAGACTACGGTACTAATTTATAGGTAAAGGTGCTTAGGATTGAGTTTAAGCCATATATTCACCAGCTGGGAACCGATAAATATATAGTGGTATGCGAATGATAACTACTGTTAAAAAGGGAATTTTGAATTGCAGTGGCCTGATAATCGGCCCGGATGCTATGGCAATGTATTATTTTTAAATGTATGGTTGCTAGCAAAGCATGCTTAAAAGTTAATTTGATTTTGCTTAGGGTGGTTAGGCTCGGTCCGTAGAGCTCGGTCTGCTCACTGAGTACCACTGGCCCCCTGTTCTATAGAAGTGCCGTGAAGCCGGGAAGTGCGTGGGTGCTTACGAGTTAGGATATTTGGAAACATTTGGAAAACTCCGTGAATTAGAAACTTTGCTTCTTCGAGAAAGTTGACTGATCTGTGAAACCGGAAAATATGAGGTGTGATTTTATTTAAAACATTTTTCACTTCAACGTTTATTTGTGATTCTTTGCCAATGGCCTCATAATTATTAGCTCTAACCCGGCGCTCCTAGTGCACACACTAATTCAGTTGCAGGTTTCAAGAAGGAATCGCACGCGCTTCACAGTCGTGTCGCACTTGCTGGTCTTTAGGACAAATCGTTCTAGGCGCGCCGGGTTGTAGATAATGGAGGGATGCGTGCAGGTTTCAAGATGGACTCGCACGCGGTGGATCCGTCCTCGCTCACGGACAAGATCCCCGCAGTGTTCGCCCTAATCTCCAACTGCGCCACCCCGTCGAAGAGGGAAGCGGCGCTGAGGGCACTGAATAGGTGAGTGCTAGCAGCGCCGGGTTAGAAATGGGAGGGGCATTGAATAGGTTAGCGGGTGTTGTCTAGGTGCGCCGGGTTAGTGACCGGATGGGTCCGGGAGGCGCTCCAAGATAGGGTTGGATAAGTGTAAGATTGGCACATTCTACGAGGAATTGATATCAATGAAAAGCTTGGTTCTTGGGAAAACACTACAGCGCGAATGTTGCGGTATTTTAAGTAACGGACGAATGATCGAAATAGCTCCGTTTAGCTTTGTGAAGGGTGGGGTTTGAAACTGCCAAGTGACAATTCATGACACTCGCCAAGTAGACAGAAGTTCTACTCACAATCAGGGAACGTGCAAAGATTGTCTTATCGTCGTGTACAGTATCCTACCGTACCTTGGACTACAGTAACCTCCCTTCAGACACTTCAATGTGACGATAGCGGGCGCGTGCGCGACGACGCCCGAGCTGAAGGAGCGATGCCCGAAGGGAGCGACGTGCGATGAGGTACGGTAGGGGTTACGGTGGCATGGCTACGATTGAGTGGGTGTTACGGTACAATGGTGCATGATAGATTAAACGCATGCGCTAACGGAGCACTTTGTGATGAGGTAAGGTAGTTGGGGTTAGGGCGGGGATTACGGTAGATTAATGCGCTTGGTAGGATAACACTGTAGAACCGAACGGAAAGAACTAGCATTTTTTAAATTTCTATTCAACGATGTCTGTTTGAAACTGGAAAGGCAGGTCTGTTCTAGAATATAATAGGATTGTGAAACCGGAACATACGGTGGGGAGGGATTGTTTAGGATCGAATAGAATTGCGCTAGACGGTCATGCGATAAGAAGGACTATTACTATTTGAGCTTTGCATCTGACCCACCGAACCTACCGTATCCCTCCCGAATTGCAGGAGATCAGCAAGTACGCGTTCTTCTTCGCGGGAGAGAACACCGCGTGCACGGACTACGTGTCGGAGAAGTACTGGACGAGGTATGGTAGAGGGTTCGACAGGGCAGATCTATTACTGGGGTACGGTAGAGCGGGTCGGCAGAATTGTTACTGAGGTACTGTGATTCAGAGGGGCTGATTCATGATTGGATTACGGTAGGGCAGTACGGAGTGGCATATTTGTGAGCGGGTCGTATTGCATGGAGAAGTCACGTCTTCTCTTCTGAGAAGAGTGGTGAAAGTGCTGGCCGAGGTAGATTGACTGATTGAAAATATCATTCCCGAACTGACGATTGATTGATTTGTGAGAGTGGGAATGTCAGATCAAATCGTCGAGCCCTGGCTTCTCCGAGGCTATCAGTGATTGGTGTGACATGATAGTGCCGGCCCGAGTGATGTCGAATATTGTAGAGCAGAGATTGGCATGTTAAATTTGTTCCAACTCAGGGAAAATATTAGTGGCCCATGGTTTCTCTAAGGGTATCTGTGGTTAGCGCGGCATAAAAGTACCGGGTGTTGTCGATCGTTCAACTGGAGCACGAGAACTAGGCTATGGAGAAGGTGTTGTTGGTCAGAGGGGGGGGGGGGGTAAATTTTTT
>LS485252.1:321691-333997 GCA_900490705.1 Pristionchus arcanus
GGGGGGGGGGGGGTTGTTTTTTTAGATCGGGTAAGAACAGAGCATTGGTGACTCTTTATTTCGCTGAAACTATCTGTTGTTGGTGTGGCACGTTTGTGCCAGGTGCTATGAAATTGACAGAAGTAGGTGATTGATAAGTTGATCCTACCTAAGGATGCGAAAACGATTCGAGGAAATTGAGTGGGTGGAATGAGCAGGTGAATACGGTTGCAAATTCAGCAGAACAGATTTGCCACAGCAATTCAATACGGTTTGGCCAGGGAGATTAGTGGTTCGGTTTTGATAGATAGTGTGTATGGGACCATGCTACTTGATCGAAGGTTCGAACACGCACAATAAATTAATAACTTGCAGAAAGGAGCTGCCGACGATCCCGATCGTGCTGCGCCGCGCGGACTACGCGAATGTGTGAGTGAAGCACGAATCTGACACGGTGAACCTACCGTAATCAGAAGTCTTGAGTTGTCTTACGGTAGCCTGACATAGATTATACTGGTCCATCTTTCATATTGTAACTTTGAACAATTGATGGTACCGTAGTCGTAGCCTACACAGCAATGAACGGAAGCACTGTAGGATCTATAAATATGCGAGAGCCTACCGTACCCTTCTCATTACAGTAACCTGCCGTCCCAATCTGTGATCGCCCTCGACGACTTTGAATCTCCCGCCGCGATGGGCAAGTACCTGCGGGACCTCGTCAAAGATAAGGTACGGTTGGCTGAGAAAAATCGATAATCGAACCTTTTCTGATCTTTCGGGCGCGGTATTTTATTCCGTTAGTTAGGAGAACAGTTTATGTGCAGTAATGCCAATAAAAAGAAAGTTTTGCGCTAAATGGAGTAACCAAAGACTTTCGTGCCGCACAACTCCGACATAGTCTGGAATCATAGGGGTTTCTCGATGAACTCCACCGGAGCTGGTTAATAACTAGATATGTTCGAATTGAATGGATGTATAATCGATAAATACCGTACCCCTTCATTGCAGGCAGCCTACGCGGAGCACTTCTCGTGGCGACGAGGAGGTACGGTAGTTTTATAGTTATCGATTACTTCTTGGTTACGGTATTCTATGAATAATGATTGGCCCACACTTTTACATGCCAACCTAAGCTCTGTATGCTATTATGAATATTTTCGCCAATTTATCACTGATATGTATCATTTTGTAATAAACACGTGCGTAGTTCTCAAATATTGATTGCTGACGAATCGTGGGTACGGTAATATCGATTGATAGATTGATTCCTTCACAGGCTGGACGATCGCGCCGTGGAACACGGAGGGCTACCGCAACGGGTACTGCAGGCTGTGCGAGCGACTGTGGGAGGAGGAGCAGACGGAGAAAGTGGTACGGTAGGGAGGATGATTTATTGATTGACGGAGGAGGGTGGCTACGTACTGCAGGATAGGATTATTGATTGACGGGGTAAGGAGTACGGTAGGATGGAGTTATTGATTGGGATCACGGTAGTAGATAACGCGCATCAGAAAGAGGCTCATTAACAGACCCTGATATCGCAAACACTTGTAATATCGACGAAACCAGAATGCGCTTGTCGACACGGTTGAGTTCCTATTAAATTTTATCTATACGAAAATACGCTAATCGAACGTTAGCATGATCATGCTACCCCGCAGACTTGAAGGAGATACGAAGCAGGAACTCACCCAGTCATTAGATCTCGAGAAATGAGCCGCCGTCTCTCCATTCTTCAAACATTCTCTCGCCACTCGAGCGGACGAGAGATTGTGTGAAATGAAGAGACGGCTGTTCATTGCTCGAGCTCTAGCGGTCACGGGGCTAAGGTGAATCGGTAATGGGCGACGTCGGTTGTTAAGGAAGCTATAAAATTAGGTCGAGAGCAGCCGGCAGCTATTCATTTTGATTTGTCTGTTGTTAGTGACCGCACTAGGGGATCCATTCGCAGCGCCTTGTATCTCAAGATTGTGTATTAGAGTCGAAACCGAAACATGGTGGGTGATTGATTGCCTCGCGCTGATCCGCTCAAATAAAAATCAATCGACGTCTGAATTCAGTAATGCCATTGTTGACAGATACTGGTTTTGATTGGTATATTTTCAGTAGCCTGTTTGCCAATGACTTGTACAATGGATGAAAGGGGGACGGCCACGATTAAAGGGTTGAGCTAAACGACAGACGCTGTTTCGAACAGACGCTGTTTCGATTAGTTTGTTAGATACATGATTTGAAAGTTAGACCAGAACACGATTAGGTGGAGCCTACTTCCCGAATATTTGTACACGGGATGAAACGGAAACGTGCAAGGGGTGAACAACTTTTTTTTGGAAATATCACGCCTGTCACGAGAGAATCGAGCTGAAGATGGGAATGGAGCGAAAATCGAAAACTGAGCTTGCATCAGTTTTGGTCACCTCTAGGCATGTCCTGACAGCTCCCAAAGTCACATTGTTCATGGATCACTTTGGAGCTCCCTACTCCAGATCGGTATCCTGGAGCCCCAACTTTGACCGGCATTATCTCGGTTCTAGTGCATTTTGGAGAAAAACTACTCTAAGAGATACCCCACCTACTTTTCGATCCTTTATCGGTCTGTGCCGGTTAGAAGTCATGAAAGTGCTTCCGAACGACGCTACATTCAAGAATGCATAACTCAAAAATTTAGGAAATGGAGGTGCCCAGTTTTCTCTATGTTGTGCGTCTCGTCGAGCTCTTTCGATTGAGTGGTTTATGAGAAATATAGATCCATGGAGCGATATCATTTAGCCCATTGAAGTGTTTGAGATTATTTGAAATCAATTTCACACAGAGAAAAATAGAAAAGTACATTCATTCCGCAAAAAGTGTAGTGAAATGAGCGGTGTCGAGTGGAATTTGTTGTTGAAAAAAATCTACAAATAATCTCAGACATTTCAATGGGCTAAATGATATCGCTCAATGGATCTATATTTCTCATAAACCACTCAATCGAAAGAGCTCGACGAGACGCACAACATAGAGAAAACTGGGCACCTCCATTTCCTAAATTTTTGAGTTATGCATTCTTGAATGTAGCGCCGTTCGGAAGCACTTTCATGACTTCTAACCGGCACAGACCGATAAAGGATCGAAAAGTAGGTGGGGTATCTCTTACAGTAGTTTTTTCTCCAAAATGTACCAGAACCGAGATAATGCCGGTCAAAGTTGGGGCTCCAGGATACCGATCCGGAGTAGGGAGCTCCAAAGTGATCCATGAACAATGTGACTTTGGGAGCTGTCAGGACATGCCTAGAGGTGACCAAAACTGATGCTAACTCATTTTTCGATTTTCGCTCTATTCCCAAAAAATGTCATTCTAGCTCGATTCTCTCGTGACAGGCGTGATATTCTGCACGATTGAGCCATTGTCAAGTAAAGACAATCAATCAATTTAATGTTTTAGTTATTTACGTGTATGTAATCGAATCCACATTAGCGGATCCCTGCTCCCTGTACTTGGGACGAAACCGAAACATGCGGGGTGAAACATTGTTGATTAACTTATCGGTGTTCCTTTCCAGATTCCGGACGTCAGGGGCTGGTACGAGCGCGAGTCGTCGTGCGACGATGGATCCTTCGTCAAGAAGTGGCTGGGCGTCGAGGGAATGACCAATTTCTGAGCCGCACTCTCCTCATTTACCTTATCTCTCGCCTGTTCTCTGACCTCTTGTTACACTCTCATCATTTTTCATAGTCTCTAACGTTGTCGGACCACTAGTTATCGATTGATTGACTATTACCGTAGTCTCTCACCCTGTCTCACCACTTGTTTATTGATTGATTGACGATTACCGTAGCCAAAGTTGATCTTGCACAGTACGAGTACCGTATCCAACAATCGATGTCTTGTTCACTTTGCGACACATTTCATGCTGTAAATAGTAACGCGCCTCAGTTGTCATTGTAAGCGGGCTGTATGCAACGTTGTATAGCTGATGAAGCGGTATTGTGGAAGAATCATAATAAAGTGCATTGTTGGTTGTTTCGTTACCGATTTTGTGTGTGTGCCTGTGTGTGGTGGTTAGTGTGCCATGAGAATTGTATCGTCGATGTTGCTTTTAATTAACAAATTAATTAATTAATTAACTTATTTAATTTTTTAAATTGTCATTTTAAATAACATTTAAGTGGATGCGATCGCGAGCGACGGACGAACGGAAGGAATAGAGCAGATCAGGTATTTAGCCGTTTTTTGGACCGCTTGAATTTCCCGGCTCTGGTTATTGCCCAATCAAGTTGGAACAACAGAGAGATGCGAGAACGGGTATAAAGGGCAGTGCGCTGGATCTCTCAAATGCGCGCTTTCTCTAGAGCTGTCTGATCAGTGAGCGAGCGCGAACGTTAGAGAGGCTCATGTCTCCCTATGTTCCGTTACCTCTCGCCTTGCCTAACCGATGAGAGTGTAGGCTTTCGACTCACTATGTTCCGCTATCTAGTGCCAATGAGAGAAGCGAGATAGTGCGCAATAAGAAGAGATTATTCCCGAGCGATCATGCTGGGACCGTTAGCTTGAGCTGACGGATATCAGGATATTAGGGAGCTAGAACGGAATGGAAAGCGAGATCGCATTTCACCCTTATCTTCGCTTATCACTGCCCTATTTTATTAGATAGCTGGGAATAGCCGTTTCATCAAGGGCAAAGCGTTTTCCCTCTGGGATATTACCGATATTTGACAATCCGTGGTTGGTGGTAGGCAGATGTAGGTTTCAGGGTGCGCATATTTGCCATCGCTGTTCAATTGTGCAATTTTTGAAGGATATTGGTTTCAACAACAATTTCATCCCAATGGTTTCGCGTTTAGCAAGTCGGAAGATGTAGGTTTCATGGCGATATCATGTGCACATGCAGCTCAATAGTTCAATACTGGGTAAGCATATCTTCCAAAATTCGAGATAGTTAGCTTTATCGGATATCTTCGTGATGTGTTATATGTGCATGTTCTGCACGATCTTTCGCTAGTAAAACTAGGGTTCAGTTCAATAGGACTAATCTAAGAAATTAGCCTCTTTGCGAAAAAAAGGCACTTCATCGCGATAATTGCTCAAATTGTTCTCGATCTCCTAGTTGTCAATTATAGGTTTCATCGCGAATAGTTGAGGAAGTGTGAAATGATTTTTGAATGGATCGTTCCTACTTGATCTATAAAGTAATAATGTACCTCGAATTTGCGAGAATAATATTGTTTCACTAGGCTAGGTAGGCAGATGCAGGTTTAGTAGTGGATAGCTTACGTGGCGTGAAGGGCTCCAGTGATAATTCTTGATCAGAGAGTGTACATGAGCAAATCGACCCAACTGTCTATATCTCGCAGTTCCGATTACCCTGCCCTTTGCTGACCAGCGGGTGTCTGGTTAATTTAAGCCTAGATAACGCGGTGATTGCTGACAACCTCCCGCTAATACCTCCCACATAGATAATTGCCTTCAATGTGCCACTTTTCCAAGAGGTCGCAATCCCTTTGAAGAGGTGTCAAGTGGCTTTACACGTAATCATTGTAAACGGTTAGATAATTGGAAGAATGTGAGATGCCGTTGTTTTCTCGCTGCAATTTTTATTCTACCCTTTGATAATAATTACGATAGGCAGGTGTAGGTTTCACGGAGTATTGTTCAAGAGGTCCAAGCTGGGCCTGTATTGGTACTGGATTAGTGGTTTCATTAAATATAATATTATGTAACTGTACGCATTGTACGCATTAGATGCCACTTGGCTTCCCGACATGTTCCACTTATTGTTCAAAGAGAAGGAATTTGGGCCTCCACTAATCTCTTCTGGCGCAACATTTATCAATATGATTCCACTTGTTTCTAGGGGGATGCATTGTTTCTTTCTTCGATACTGCCTCCCACAGTGCGCTCTCCACTCAATATTCCTAGGGGTGGGGAAGGGGGTAATTATCCTGTCAGACATTTCTATGGACTGCATGCATAACCTCACGCACTCGCTGGCCGCTTAGAGAGCACGCGAAAGCAAGAGAGTTTGTCCATCGATCATTGCGAGGGGCGCCCGCCCCCCCTAGGACACTGGTCTCTTCTTTCCTCAATATTGCAATGGTTAGAGAGCAAGGAGTGTTCCTGGCGCAGTGGTTGTGTGCCAGGAATGCGATTCGAAAGGTCACGAGTTCGACCCCGCCCGCCCTCAGATCCACCCAAACCAAGGGTAGTGACAGTCGGTTGCACCGCCTCCTCTATCGAGGAAGCGAAATGCAACAGTGGCTGGACCTCATTTCCTTTGATGTTGCACCACGCTCTTCGTTTCCGCAAGGCTGGCCATCCAAAATAGTGATGTGCTCGTGATCAGAAATTTGACACCATCCAATGTCGGGTTGATGAGCAATCCGCGTAATTCCCCGGTTTCGATGCATAAGCAATCAATTTTTAACCCCCAATTTTTAGTGCTGAACCTTCTGTTATGATTGATCGTCCACGGGTCCTGCACTTGACTGTTGCAGAAGCTCGAGTCTCTACAATTATGCCATTGTTCTCGGTTCTTCTCTAATTTCCCGTGCTTTCTTACTACTGCAAATACTTTCCATGTGGGTAGGGCCAGCTGGCTGGCGAAATTTGCGCTGACTCGTTCCTTTCTTCCTTGGATGCGCCTGCTGCCCTCCATTCGCACCGCTTTCCTTTCACAGATTCGCGCAGCTGGGTGAGATTTGCGAAGCGATGTCTCCTCCTCAGCTGATCATCGCCTTTTGTTTATGTTACTAGGGGCAATTTCGCACCGTCCAATCGCGAAAAGTGCTCTTTCCAGTCATCTTTTGATAGTTTATAATTGTCGTTTGTGCGATTTCATTTGCGATATTGACGCAAGAGTTGTGAAGCGAACATGCATCGAGTATAAAATGAAAAAAATATCAATATGAAAAAAATAGCAATATGAAATGTTTGCTTTTTAGGGTGTGTTTATTTTGATGTTGCCGGCACCTTCCATTCACACAAAAGTCAGTTAGCCAACCGATCTGATGGGCAAACATTTGTGATAATATGAATGGTGATTCGCTTTTGTTGTTGTACCTTTTGACTGGCATTAGCCATCTCTTTTGCGGCTTCATTTTGCCTTTCAATAACAATAACACTCCAATTAGCCCTCCTTTCCCTGACTGTAGGAGCCAATATTTGAGATAATTGCAGTGGCTCCTATTCGTCTAACATTTTCGATGGCTATTTTTCATGCGAGTGTCTCAAGGGACACACGCGCGATGTTCTCCATTTCACTAGAATATAATTTTCCGCTCGGTTAGCTCGATGACATGTTCTGAGCCTGATTGAATTAGCGAGAATCGATGAGGTTCCCTTATTTTCTACCAAAGAATAGTATCGGTCCAAGTGGAGTGGATTCGGATGATTCGGATCGGAAAGTGAGCAGATGTTGCGCCCTTTAGCTGCACGCAACACGTGTGGATTCGTCCAGTAGCCCCTCCTTTTGTTCCCTCTCCCTGATCAAGGGAGGGTCGACGGGAGGAGAGGAGCAGAAGGAGGAAAGGGGCTTCAGCCTCTCGATTTTACATTATCTCTCGCTTGTCAGAAGAACGGGACAGAGTATGTGAAAATAGCGAGAGTTTGATGGAGAAAGGGAAGTGGGAGTGGAGGTCTTGAGCCCTGATTCCTCCGGCCCCTACCCTCGCAGATGCATAGTGTAATGCTATGAAGAGGAGAGGCGAATCGTTGCGCCTGGAAAATATGATTTTGCGATTTACGGAGTGTATCCACTTTTCGCGAGATGTTTTTTTTTGCAATGATGACAAAGGCCTCCCTCCAGGATGCATGGTGTAACGCGATAGAGTAGCTTGGATATTTATGTGTTGTGATTGCTTGAGCTTGTTTTCGCTAGAGACTCACACGAACTAAGATTCGAAGAAGACCGAGATTTTTCGTGAGAAGCGAAGGACAGGGAATCATACCTGTGTCAAGTATGTACTTGGAATTTCCGCTGCCTATACTAACGGGTAGCCGCAAATAATTATGATTTTTTTCAAACGGGTAGCCGACCTATTCCTCTCAAAATCGTCATATTTTGCTCAAAACACTCGTAAAATTCAATATTTTCTTACTGGGAGCCGACCTTTTTCAATTATCAGAATTGTTTTAACGGGTAGCCGCGTACTTAAGTACATGAGGAACGCAGGTATGAAGGGAATAGTTCACTCTAACAGCATACGGTAGGGTGTTGCGAAATCGCTCCGCGAGCATAGCTCTATAGCTGAAAAGATCAACGTTCTCTGCATTCGACACACTATCTCGAGTCGATCTAACCGATCAGGGAGCGTGTGAAAGCGAGAGACGGGAGCATTGCTCGGCTAAAAGATTATAATCTACATGCGCTGCCCAGAGAGTAGCGCAAGAAATGTTTCTTCTTCCCTCCATTCGCCGTCCTAATTTCTGTCCCGCTAGTTCCACTATTGTTGCGCCGTTGTTCGCCAGGGAATGTTGCATCCTTTTTACTGTATTTGCGGAGTGTTTGAACATTGTTGGGACGTGTAGGAAACTGCGTTGATAGCGCTGTTCAAACGTTGAATTCAGTGATTGCATAGTTCCACAGATGAAGTTCGATCTCAAGTATGTTGAGTGAAGCGTAAGTGTGGAGAAGATTCAATTCGAAGTAGGCTCGCTGAGTTTTGCTCTGCCTTTATCCGCCCGCATCTCTCCTCTGTCTCCAATACCCCCCTCTCTCTCTTCTTTTCCCGCCGTTCAGTAATCCGAGTTCGCTTGGGTACTCTCTATTTTTGCTCTTTCTTTCTCCTCCGACACTGCCATTCCATTAGCATCAGACCTATCAGACTCGCACTTCATTAATCCATGCTCATTAACCGAGGGTGGCTCCTCCATTGCGCTAAACGAAGGCATCCGTCAGAGTTGGGAGGTAGGGGAGGGGGTTAAAGTGCATTACGGGGGCTTTGTCTATTGATGCAATTCTCCCTTGCACGGGCTCTATGTATGTGTCCCTCCTTCCGTTCCCACAATTTTCATTCTGATTTAACACCCTAGCGACATGTGTGTTTCACCAGATCTATACAATTGAGTTGTCTCGAGTTTTATGATGAACCTCCGGAGCATATGACAACCAATAATTTAACCTCTCAAGCTCTATTTCATTAGAAATTGTGAGTTATTAGGGGTGCTGGACTGAGGAAGTGAAAGTGCATTACTCAGGCTTTGCTGCAGTTTGTCCCCTGTGGGAGGGATTCGGGGGATGGAGAGACGCTTTCTTTACTGGTGCTTCATCTACCTTTCCCCCCAATTTTCATTTTGATTTAACACCCTAGCAACATGTGTGTTTCACCAGATCTATACAATTGAGTTGGCTCGAGCTTGATAAGGGGTGCGGGACTGATGAAGTGAAAGTGCATTACTCAGGCTTTGCTGCAGTTTGTCCCCTGTGGGAGGGATTCGGGGGAGGGCTTTGTTTATTGGTGCAAACTCGCTCACGCTAACAATCAGGGTGCTCTAACCATGTGCTTTCTTTCCCCCAATTTTCATTCTGATTTGACACCCTAGCAGCATGCGTGTTTCACCAGATCTATACAATAGATGTGCCTCCAATTTTCTAGTATTCGCCTGTGTGGTACTGCCAAACAATAATAAATTGATTTCGCGTGCTCTGTTTTCTTCACTTTTGCTTCAAACGTGCAGTTCTCGATTTCCTCTATCGAATGAGCCCAATATTGCTCAAATCCATTCAGTAATAGTAGAGAATTCACCGCGTAAAAGTGAGTCTGCCTCCCTCGCCTCTCCACGTGCATCTTGTCCCGTCGCTGCTAGCACACGCCCTGCCTCCTTAAGACCTCCCCGCTGCCTTGCCAGCGTCTCTCACGACTCGGCGGAGCTATTGCCTCTTGTTGTTCGAAAACAAGCTCTGTCGCGACTCTCTTACCGTACTACTCTACAATTTGCGATTGTGGAGTTTCTTCGCGAAAGCGTTCCATGTTTGTAAGTAGGTTTAATGGAGAAGTGTTGGCTACATTTCGGAAGCCCTGCACTTGCTTGAGTCGCTATAGAGTCACTGCTGGGTTATATCCCCGATTGATCATCTGAGTGCGTGGCCCCCAAGAAGTCATTTTTGAAAACTTGCGGAGCCTCCTCGTTGTCCGAAATGGTTTTCGCGGAGCCCCCTAACAGAAAATTTTTTAAAATTGCGGAGCCCCCGGACAACTATCGGAACTTAGCTCATCAGTGTATAGAGTGTGCTCGAATCCCTGAGGGTTGGCTTCTCTCTTTTTACAATACTCTATCGTCTCTTTTACCGACGAGAGATAAGGGAAAACGAAGAGACGAACGCATTGATTCCCTGAGGACGCATTGCCTTGTCCCTCGCACTTACTGGACTCACACAAAGTCTTCTTTACTTTGGAGAAATGGTGTCTCCATTTTGAACACTCTCATTATGTTTCACCTAATATAGAAGGAAGAACATTGTTTGCCCTCCTTTCTAACACCTACTTGTTCCCGGATTATTATGGAAAGGAGAGACTCCCCGGGGAGCCTAACACGATTATCTCCCAATGTGATCTTAACGGGAAAGTCGATTGTTGCATACGCATAGAAACGAATATACAGGAACGCTTCGCTTTCTCTTTTATGAGTTTTAAGCGGATTATCGCAGAGTTTGGAAACATGAATGCGCTTGGCTAGAGTATCTCCGATATTCATCTCTGTTGGCCTTGAAACGTACAGATAAGGAAGACCTCCGTAATGAGATATCAGTAGATCATGCCATTCGTACGATTGGACTTATGGAGAGGTGCATTAGAGATGCCGTGATTCATGTTATAAAAAGGGGCAAAAATGGAGGCATAAAAATTAGAGGTCAGGGTGAATGACCGGGTGAATGAGCAGTTCGTTCCCATCGAGTCATATTAGTAGAGTATGCCTCTATACAAATGCGGGATGTGCTAAAGTATTTCTATCTCTTTTTGTTCTCTCGCCAGCCACGAAGGCACAGCAAATCTGCCCATCTTTAGGGAGTAGTAACGGTTTGAATTTGGAGGTCGATTGAGAGCCAGCTCGGAAAGATCGATGATATCTCTATACTGGTAATGGAAAGATCTACCGCACTTTCCAAGGATGTCCTACTCTCTTATCAAGGGCCTTCTAACTGGTGGCCTTACCAGTCAGTCCTGCCCGCTTGACATGGGTACACATTTACCGTTTTACCTTTACCTTATCAAGGAACAGTGAGGGAGAGATTTCGGTTAACGTTTATAAATTGCTATGTTAGGCTGGTTTCGGCGGACATAAGAAATAGGTCACTAGGTTCTCCTAATGGTTTTGCATTCCGAAATTGCAATAGTGCGAACAACGGTGTCCCTCCCCTCATTCCAATTCCAATTGGACTTATTGTTTAGAGCTGCCAGTTCCAATAGTTATAGGAATTCCAATAAGCGATCATTGTCCATTGGGATACCTCATTATCCTCTATCGCTAATGGAAATGAGAGGGGTGGGGGGGGGTCAATTTCAATGTCACTTACATAAAAAAAGATCACTAGGCGCTAGCATAGGACAGTGACTTTTGAGAGGATAAATTGTGGAGGAGCTGTAATATAAAGGCAGGTGAGGGACTCTGGTATTGGATCACTATTAGTACACTAATAGTTTCACTATTAGTACCCTAATTAGTAATCTATTAGTGGAACTATTAGTGTACTAATAGTGAGGTGAGTCGTCTTTAGTGTACTAATAGTGATTCGAGAGGGAGGGGAGGGGCTCTTATTAGTGTACTAATAGTGAATTGGATTACTGTAAGTGAAATCGTCTTTCGGTGTCCCCATTTGAACTCGGATTCGATATAGCAGGAATTTATCGGGATAGCCTTTGAAACGACATATAATTAATGAAACAATGCAATCTTCAAAACTACAACAACAACATCTTTAGTAGAAATCCTTAAACAGCTCATGAAATGAAGAAGAAGAGCATTGTTCGATACTCGAGTAGACGTCATTTGTCCTCTCAATGACAATGGATGAACATGCAGCGAGAACCGTATCTGAGAGAGAAGAATTATTAGAGGTCTAAGAACAACCACTTACTTGCACTCTTCGTCTCGTTCGAAATTCTCATAGAATTCCGTGTTGTACTTGGGATGCATGTGACGGCACGGCTAAAATGGTACGGTGTAACGCTAGGACACGGTATTATAGTAATAACCTGAGTGGGCACCTTCAATTCCTCATGATTACCGTCGAATTTCCATGATTCATCTTACTAATCGATATTCTGGCTAGATCACCTGTCTTGAACGCATCTTACTGAAATGAATAAGTTACAACTACTACTCCACCTATGCCTAACATACCCTTC